>PVIY010006133.1:9033-89758 GCA_004026745.1 Myrmecophaga tridactyla
AAATGTCCGATCAAAAGCATCTAGGGAAAAGTACCTTGGTTCAAGAAGGCTGATGAAGTTCAGGGTTTCTCTCTAGTGAGAACGCACATGGCAAACACAGTCACAGTTTCTCTCTCATCTGGAAAGGCACATGGTGAGCATGGTCAGGGTTCCTCTCTCATCTAGAAGGGTACATGGTGAACACGGTGTCATCTGCTAGCTTCTTCTGGCTTCCTGTTTCATGAAGCTCCTCAGGAGACATTTTCCTTCTTCATCTCCAAACGTTGCTTGACTGGTGGGTGGACTCTGCTTCTTGTGGCTATATCATTCTGCTCTGCTCTCTCTGAATCTCTTTCATTCTACAAAATGTTTCCTCTTTTATAGGACTCCAGAAACTTATCAAGACCCACCCAAATGGGTGGAGACACGTCATCACCTAATCCAGCTTAACAACCGCTGTTGAATAGGGATTATTCTATCTCTATGAAATGAAATTTTGATTAAAACATGGCTTTTCTAGGGGACATACATCCTTTCAAACTAGCACATTCCACCCTCTGGATCCTAAAAAAGACATGTTTTCCCCATATACAAAATACATTCATTCATAACCATATTACAAATCCTTAAACCATTTCAATCTACGGCATCCATCAGGGAAGGACTCCAGAAACTTATCAAGACCCACCCAAAAGGATGGAGACATGTCGCCACCTAACCCAGTTTAACAACCACTCTTGATCAAATCACATCTCCAGGTAGATGATGTGATTACAGTTTCAAACATACAGTATTGAATAGGGATTATTCTATCTCTATGAAATGGGATTTAGATTAAAACATGGCTTTTCTAGGGGACATACACCCTTTCAAACCAGCACAGTTACCTTGATCCCCCTTTCACCTCGCCACGTGTCTTGGAGTATGTCTGTCTGGATCTGGTCTGTTTGGGACACACTGTAATTCTTGGATCTGTAATTTTACTTCTTTCATGAGAATTGGGAAATTTTCAGTAATAATTTCCTCCATTAGTCTTTCTCCTCCTTTTCCCTTCCTTTCTCCTTCTAGGACACCCACAACACATATATTCATGCACTTCATGTTGTCATTCAATTCCCTAAGTCCCAGCTCATATTTTTCCATTCTTTTCCCTATATATTTTTTTGCTTGTCAGATTTCAGATGCCCCGTCCTCCAGCTCACTAATCCTATCACCTGCCTTTTGAAATCTGACATTATAGGTTTCCATTTTTTTCTTCTCTTCTACTGTGCCTTTCATTCCCATAAGTTCTATGATTTGTTTTTTCAGACTTTCAATTTCTTCTTTTTGTTCATCCCTTGCCTTCTTTATATCCTCTCTCAATTCATTGATTTGATTTTTGATGAGATGTTCCATGTCTGTTCTAATATCCTGAATTAATTGTTTCAACTCCTGTATCTCATTTGAATTGTTGGTTCATTTCTTTGACTGGGGCATATCTTCAATTTTCCTAGTATGATTCATTTTTTTTGCTGGCGCCTAGGCATTTAATTTCCTTAATTAGTTTTTCTGGAGATTGTTTTCACTTTTTTACCTAGGATTTTCTTGCTGGATGACTTTGTTGTCTATCTGTTCTTTGACATTCAGTTCAGCTTATTCTAGACCTGTGGCTTAGGTTTTGTTTAACAGATCAGAATGTTTCAGTTCTTGTTTTCTTGTTTCTTGCCCTGCCTGTATGGTGCCGCCTTTCTCCCCCCCTCCCTCGGGGGGGTCTACTTGGGTATTATAGACCCCAGTCAGATTTTCCCAGACCAGACTGGCCTCCTCTCATTTTTCCCTGAGGATGAGACCCAGAAGATTGAAAAACTTTCCGATGAAGCCAACAGACTCTGTTTTTCCTATCCTGCAGTGTGTGGTACTTATCTGCCACCAGGTCCCACCAGCATAAAGTGACGTGGTACCTTTAAATTCGGCGGACTCTCCTGCTGAAGAGACAGGAGAGGTTGTAGGCTGAGGTTGAGGTTGTAGGCTGGCTTTAATCACTTCAGTTTTCCAGACCCTGGTGTCTGAATTCCTTGAGGGAGGGATTCCAGCTGATCTGGGCCCCACCCTTCTGGGGAAGACACAGACTCTGGGGAATTACTTGCTTTCACCTGACCAGCCTCTTTGCCTCTCAGACAAGCTTAAGTCTACCTTTGCCTTGGGCAGTTGGAGCCTGAGAAGCCTTGCAGTTGTATCCAAAGAGCAGTCAAGCCGTAGAAACACAGCCACAAAAAAGAAAAAAATCCTTTTCAGAGTAGAACCCCTGTTCCTCAGGTTTGCCAATCAAGAGTTTAAGTTGGTACGTTGCTCTGTGTATCTGCAGGTCCTTTGTGCTCCTCCTTTCCTCCAGGGCCCAGACAATTCGATCTGAAAATTTTCTTTTTCCGTCAGCCCTGCCCGGTCTCCGTGGCACAAACCAGCAACCTCAGCTTTTACTCAAGGTTCAGCTGAGCTGGGGGTCTATTTTTAGTGGTCAGAATTTGTTAATCAGTTCCACAGTTGGAACTTGGTTGCACTCAGTCCCTTGCTGTTAGTAAGTTCTCTTTCCTTTCCCCTCTGGGAAGTAGCCTATGAGGAAGGGACGCTGGCCTCTGCAGCTTTGGGGACTCACAGTTCTTGGTGGGCTTGCAGCTGGTCCAGCTTGTCCAGTCTGGTGTACACTGTGTGTCTGGTTAGTAATGTGGCCCCAGCAGTTCTGTGCTATTCCTAGCTATTTACTAGCTGCTGTGGAGGATGAACTAAATTAAATTCTGCACCTCACTAAGCCACCATCTTGGGCCCTCTAGCCTAGAGTTCTATTTTAAAGAAAGCCAATAGTGTTTTGTAAATTTAATAATTTAAACTTGGATGTGCTCTTTTTTCTTTTTTTAACAGTTTTAATGAGATGTAATTTTTATACCAAATGATTGACCCTTTTAAATTGTAGAATTCAGAAGTTTTTTGTATATTTACAGGATTGTGTAACCATTACCGCAGTCATTTTTATCATCCCCCAAAGAAACCCTGGATCAGTGAGGCCTGTCCCAGTCAAGATGACAGTGTGAGATGCTTAAGGGCTTCCCTCAACAGAAGCTCTAACAACCAACAAGAACTGATAGAAGCATCATTCTAAAAACTCCAGAAAGTCATTAAATGACTGTAGCGACAGGATGAGGGCCAAATCAAGAAAAGGGCCACTTAAAAGCAGTAGAATTTTGTTCCACTCAGGCTGGCCCCCTTCTTCATCCCCTTTACCAGCTTGACTCAAACCCAGTTCACGCTCCTAGTGCTGATCCCTGGTCCTGGATCCAGAGGAAACAGAGTAACCCACGTGCGCATACTTGAGCATGTTTGTCTGGCCTATTCTGTCTAATGGTGGCCTGAGAGACTCACTGTCCCAGAATGTACCCCACATACAGAAAATAGCTAGTGATCTCTCCTACAGAATGCTATGGAAATCATTTAAGCTGTGCTGCCTGGGGCAAGGGATGGCTAGCTATAGGAGTTAAAAGTGCAGTGCCAAAGAATTTAGGAAACTGTTTGTGGTAGTTAGATTCAGGTATCAACTTGGCTGGGGTTAAGGTGCCTAGTTCTATTGCTGTGGATATGAGCCAATGGCATGTGAAGCTCATCTGTCACTGATTACATCTGCAGTTGGCTAGGAGGCGTGCCTGCTGCAGTGAATGATGTTTGATTTAATTGGCTGGTGCTTAAATGAGAGAGCTCAAGGTAGCACAGCCCAAGCAGCTCAGCATACTTCATCTCTGCACTCACAGCTCAGTCCAGTCCTTTGGAAATAGAGAGGAATCACCCCAGAGAAAGTTGTTGGAACTCAGAGGCCTGGAGAGAAGGCCAGCAGAGACCACCATGTGCCTTCCCGCATAAGAAAGGACCTCATTTGAAAGTTAGCTGCCTTTCCTCTGAAGAACTATACGTTAACTAAATAAATCCCCTTTTATTGAAAGCCAATCCGTCTCTGGTGTGTTGCATTCCAGCAGCTAGCAAACTAGAACACTGTTTCTTAGGGAACAGCAGAAATTTGGAACCCTGTGAACTATAGATTCCTAGGGCCACACATGTAAGCCCATAACAAGATGCTTGAGCAGAAAGGAGGCCCTTATGCTTTGGCCCAAAACGAGTCTCTAAACTCATTGTATGGATAAGCCTTGTAGGAGATCTCTGGTTCAGTTTAGTCTGTAAAGACTGGAAAAGCTGTTTTGTTTGTCATAACACTAGCTGGGTACAAGCTTAAGGAATGGATGCCTCAGAGTCTAAATTCGAGTGATCACTAAATTGCAGTGATAATACATACCAGATGTCAAAATGTACAGGTTGCAACGAAAGGTTATAAACATTCAAAAAAACGAGAGATGATAGTCCAGGCAAAGTAGAAAATTGAAGCATTAGCAACTGTCAATGAGGAGGATCAGATCTGGGATATACCAGACAAAGACTTCTTTAAAAATTGTCCTCAGTATGCTCAAAGAGCTAAAGGAAAACATGGACAAAAACTAAAGGAAATCAGGGAAATAACAGTTGAACACAAAGAGAATAGCAATAGCGATAATGGAAATTATGAAAAGAAACCAAACAGAACTGAAGACCGCAGGAACAGAAATTAAAATTTCTTCAGCTACGGGCAGATTCAAACTGACAGAATTAAGAATCAGATAATAATAAGAAAAAAATACTGAAATTAATTGGTCTGAGGAGCAGAGAGGGGGGAAAAAAAAGGAAAAAAGTAAACAGAACCTGACAAACCTGCTGGCAAAACTGTCATTCCAAAATGAAGGAAATTTGGATTTTCTTTTCTCTTTCCTTGAAGTAATAAAAATGTTCTTAAATTGATGTGATGAATGCACACCTGTGTGATCATAATGAGAACCATTGTACACTTTGGATGATTATATGTTATGTGAATATATCTCAGTAAAGTTGCATTTTAAAAATGAAGAGACTTTGAAATGTTCTAAAACTGATTGTGGTGATACTCTGAGCCATTGATTATATACTTTGGATAGATTGTATGGTATGTGAATATATCTCAATAAAATTGCATTGAAAAAGAAGAAGAAATGAAGGAGAAATAGTGATATTCCCAGATAAACAAAAGCTGAAGAAGTTGATCAGCACTAGACTGTCATGAGAGACTTTAAAGGGGATTCTGCAGTTGAAAGCAAATGACACTAGACAGTAGACAAAACCACGTGAAGAAATAAAGATTTCTGGTGATGGTAACAACATGGGTAAATAAAAGTGTCAGTACTGTTGTAAATTTAGTTTGTAACTCCATTTTTTACTTCCTCCAAGATCTTAAAAGGCTAATGCATGATATGTAATGAAGAAACAGTGGTTTTGGACTCATAATATATAAACATGTAATTTGAGACAAGAGCTACATAAAGGTGGGGGATAGAGGGTTATAGGGATATTGCTCTCAAAACAAACGAGACTGTTGTAGATTTAGGATGTTAAATTTTAGCCTCATGGTAACTATAAAGAAAATGTCAGAATGTACAAGCTCATTGAGACAGAGACATTAATTTCATTTACATAAACATTTTGTGAGGTAAGCACTATCTTCATACCCCTTTTACAAATGTTTCTGGCTTATTTTGCACCATATAATGGCCCCAGGGTTCGTTCACTTCATTGCATGCTTCACATTTCATTCCTTTCTGTAGCCATACAAATTCCATCATATATTTACATCACAGTTTGCCTTTCTGCTTCTCAGTCAGTATATCCTTCAGCCACTTCCATCCATTGGACATCATGGATAATGTCCAACGTAAACAATCCATATCTCACATTCTCCTCACTTAGTTGTCATCAGCACTCTCAATTTTAGACAATTTTCATTGCGCCTAAGAGAAAATTAACGAATAAACACACCCTCACTAAATAGAAAATCCAAACCTCACCTTAACTCTTGTCTCCCCCCCCTGCCCACACCCCTAGTTATTTACCTCTGGTATTGCTAATGTTCTCCTGTTAAATGCAGGGCATAGCATACAATAGTTTTCCCCCTGTACCTCTATGATTGATTCTTCATACAGGATCATATTTTTGAAGTAGTTTGTGCAGGAACTTACTTATATTTGTAGTGTTAATTGGTGGGACACATGGCTCTATACAACCCCTTTCAATCATGTTCATCTTCCTTATGGTATTCTTATAGACCCACTAGTGAACTGTCTTCACACCTATCCATTCCCTTACATTTTAAATTCAACCTCATTAACTAACCATTCACCTGTCTCTAGCTTGTATGTATCTCTAGATCCCCTTTATTCTACATTATGAGCCTCTGAGTTTACCTTTAACAAGGTCATAATAGTGAAGTCATTAGCCAACCCATTGAATTTATTTAGGAAGTTTGTATTAACATCTTTGATTAGTTCCAAATTTGGGTCTCCTCCAGTGTCTTAATTTGGCCATTTGGCTAGGCGGTATCTCCCTGCATCTTCATGTGCTTTGTGATTTTCTGTTGGCTTCGAGGCATTTGATTATCTTGATGGGGTTATTTTGAAAATTAATTTCCCTCACTTGTCTGAGGTTTTGGATTTGCTTAAGTTTGTGTTGAAGGTCTCCTTTTGCGCTTAGTTCATCAGTAATTTCCCACCAAAGTAAGACCCAGACCATGTAGGGGATCATCTTGATCCCCTGAGGATCTGGTTAAAGCTAGACAGATAGTCAGTGTGCTGAACCACACTTCCCACTTCTTCCCAACAGACGTCACTCCTAGGCCTCCTCTTCCCCTCAGATCCACCTCTCCTGGACTGCAGCAGCTGGGTGAGCTGGATGGATACCTGGTTCAATTCCAGTTCTACTAGTCTGCTTGTGGGTCAGTGGGGCTCTGGGCCTGGGTATTTCAAATGTCCCTGCTCACAGCGAGCCCAGAAACGTCTGCTAGCTCAGGGGTCACAGTCATGGTGGACAGGGCATAGGGCACATCACTTCCTTGTTCCTCCCTCTCCATCTGTACGCTCCTGAGAGCGTTGCACCTCCACAGGGAATGAGGAATGGTAGGCACTGTGCATTGTTTGGATAGTCTCTGTGTGCAGGACAGCAAGTCTGCTGACTTCTGGATTCTCCGTGGGAGCTTCTGGCTGTGGAGCTGCGGGGAACAGATTTCCCAAGCTAGCAGCTAGGGTAATCAGGAGTGCACAGGTGTCTATTCCTTGGGGACCCGCTCTTTGCTGTGTGCTGCCTCTTGTCCCTGGTGGAGTCATGACTGAGAACATGCACCCTGTTCTTTCCATCCCAATTCTTCTGCTTTTTCATCCAGGATCTCCCTGTATTTTGTAGAAGACCCTCTCTGATCACTGGCACCCTAGACCTGTTCTCCCTATCTGTTTCTCTGTCACTTTTGTAGTTCCATGGAGCAGGGATAAACTCCTCCTCTGCTATTCCACCATCTTCCTGGAAGTCTGTATCATAATCTCTTAAAACTTTATTTTACTGTGTTCCTGTATCCTTGATTTTACTGTATGCGTGTGTGTGTGTGTGTGCATGTGTGTGTATAAAATAGGAATCTGGAAAGTGCTTCTTGGGTAGATTTGGAAGGGGTCATTGTAGTTATGACAGTCATATAGTTTACCAAGGATAATTTGGAACAAAGGAAATGGAGACCTCATTTAAGGAGAGAATTATAATGCTTTAGGAATAAAGTTGAAATATTTTGGTTAACTATATAATGCTAATTTATTGATTAGTTTCATGGACATGAACTACTTTCAGTGTACACTAGAGGGCAGTACTCCCCCTGAAAAGACGGTGTATCTTTGGCAAGATCCCAGGAACATAAGCATTCCTAAGATTGGATATATAAGTGCTGTACTTTTTCTTTTCCTAATTAGATTAGTCTCTTGATATGAGAGTTCAGTGTACTATATAGTTGCTACATTTTTCTTTCATTAAGTTTCATTTTCAACCCCACCATTGTGCTTAAGAAAGGAAAAGATGGTTTTTCTTCTCTCATTGTTCCCTAAGTTATAAAAGCTTTTTTTTTATTGTTTTAAATGTAACTTTTATTGAAACATATTCACACCATGCAGTCTATCCAAAGTATACAATCAGTGGCTCATGGTATTATCACATGGATATACATTCCTCACCATGATCGTTTTAAAACATTTTACTCCAGAAAAAGAAAAATTCAAAACAAAGCATCCCTTACCCTTTATCCCCCCCATTGACCCCTGGTATTGGTGTGGTTCGTTTGTTACTGTTGATTAAAGAATATTAAGATATTATTGTTAATTGTAGTCCTTAATTTGCAATAGTACCTTTTCCCCATATTCCCCTTGTTTTAGTTTGTTAAATACAGCTGCAATGCAATATGCCAGAAATAGGACAGCTTTTAAAAAGGGAAGTTATTAAGTTAGAAGTTTATAGTTCTAAGACCATAAAAATCTCCAAACTTAAGACATCCAGAATGGATAGCTGTCACATGGGAAGGTGTGTGGCTGGTGTCTCTGGTCCTTGTTCCTGGTTGCATTGTTTCCAGCTTCTGATGCCAGTAGTTTCCTCTTCAAGGATCTGTAGGCCTTCACTTTGCTTCTCTGAGGCAAAACTCTAGGTTCTAGCTTGCTTAACATCTCATGGGAAATCACATGGCAATATCTGCTACTAGGTTCTGACTTGCCTTAGCATCTCATGAGAAATCGCATGGCAATATCTGTTGGGCCCTGCATCTGTCCTTGTCTAGTGTCCTTGTCTAGACATCTGTCTGCACTCCAAGCCATCTCTAAATGTTTGTGTCTCTGTCAGCTCTGAACCAACTGTGTTTTCTCAAAATGTCTCCCCTCTTGAAGGACTCCAGTAAACTAATCAAGATGACCTTGAATGGGTGGAGTCACATGTCCATCTAGTCAAAACGTCATACCCACAATTAAGTGGGTCAGTCTCCATGGAAACAATCTAATCAAAGGTTTCTACCATACAGTACTGAATCAGGATTAAAGAACATAGTTCTTCTGTGAAGCACAGCACTTTCAAACCAGCACACCCCTCTATTATTAACTCCTTGTAATAGTATTGTACATTTGTTCTAGTTCATGAAAGAACTTTTTTATTTGTACAATGAATCACAGTTGTACATCACAAAATTCACTGTTATGCATTTCCATGTTTTAACTTTCTTTTTAGTGACTCTAAACTTCCCCTTTCCACCGTTGTTACCCACTATGAGCACTGTTAATTATACTCAATAATGTGTTACTGTCACGTCTATCCATTTCCAAATGTTTAAGTTAGACTTAGTTAAACATCTGCATATATTAAACAGTCACTCCCCATTCTCTAATCTCATTCTATATCCTGGTAACCTATATTATAGATTTTATTATAATTAGTTCATATTAATGAGGACATACAGTATGTGCTTTTGTATCTGACTTATTTAATTTGTTTTTTATTCTTTTTTTAATTTCAAAAATGCAAGTAAGAAAACAAGCATGACTTATATCCCCATCACATGAATTTTTTGAGAAAGATGGCAGTGAAAATTCCCTTCCACCTCCCTGTACCTTCATTTCCAGTCCCAGAGGCTAATAGTTGTTCACTGTTAAAAATTTTGTGCATGTCCTTCCCTGTCTTATTGTTTATTATGTTCATATATGTACTTGTATCTATTTTGTTTTAAAGCAAAAATGGAGTCATGCTATCTATATTGGTCTACGACTTGTATTTTTACTTAACAGTTTATTTTGGGCATCTTTCTAGGTCCGGTATAAACATCTACATTTCTTTTAGTGGTATTCCATTATGTGCATATTCCGTAATTCGAGTAATCATTTCTTTATTAATGAAAATTCAGCTTCCCAACTTTTCAATTAATAATTCTATGATCCTAATTCTTGCATATCTATTTTTATGTTTTCATGCTGTTGTTTCTGGAGTATAGGTTCCTAAAAGTAAGATTGCTAGGTCATGGGGTATGTGCCTTTAAATTCTAATAGATGTTGCCAATTAGATGGTATTGATTTGAAGTCTTGCCAGTAGTTCGTGTGCTCCTCTCATCATACATCATTACCAGTATTTATTGTGGTTTTCTCCACATTAATTACCGTAATGACCTTTATAAGCTACTGATTTGAGTTGTGACTTAAAATTTCTCCTCCTTTGAAAACCTATACCAAAAGATGATCTTTTTTTTCAGTTTAAAAATTTTTAATTCTTGAAACTAATAAAATTAAAATTAATTAAATGAATTTTTGTGCATTTGTCAAGTGGTACAGAAAAATATTAAAGTTTGGGGTCGCCTAATAGTCTTCACACTGTATGAAATTCACAGGGTAAATTAATTCTCAGCCATTTTGGAACTCAAGTAAAAATCTAAGTTTTATGAAAACTGAGAGGTTCTGAACCAATTTAGAGACTGTATATTATAGATCCATTGAAGATGCTGTGTGTGTTTCTGTGTTGAAAGTTACCATTCTCAAATGTGTTGACGTTACCGAAGAATGCCATGTGTCATAAGCGTAGCATTCACTAATTCTTATGTTCTGATCAAGGTTCTGATAAAGATATCTTGCTGCTATTTCACAGATGGTTACGATTATTCAGAAAGGTTAATGCTAGACAAATATTTTAATTTGGGGTTGGAGAATTTTTCTTATGGGAGAGGTTAAGCAGCTGTGTTATAATTATTTTGGTCAGGGACTGGCAATCAGTCTGGTCCAAAGTCCACGACTTACCATTATCAGTTACTTAGCCATGGGCTCTTTGCACAGCCCTGTTACAAGTATGGTAAATTTAAGCTGAAATAATTTAAAACTTTTAAAACCAGGATATTTCCTTCATTGAGAAAATGGAAGCATTCCTCTTTAGATCTAGTAATTCTGAATGAGTAAGACCATAAAAAAAAGTCATACCCTTTTGATTATTAGCCTTTTCTTTGAATTTCATATGTGGCACAATTTCAGTAGTTGTTCATTTGAGAATGAGCAGGAAAAACCCATACTTTCCATTGGCTTCTGCTTTAAACTTGAATGCTTTAGCTCCAGCTGCTTGTGAGATAATGAATTGTAGGAGATGGAAATGACAGGAGAAGGAGAGTTTTCTCTCTAGAGATGTCTTGTCTGGAGCAGAACTGGAAATTTGAAAGTTCCAAGGAATACCGTGTGCAAAACACTTTTGATCTTGGTCTCTAGTCTGTATAACTGGCTTCAGTGCAATGATTTGAGAGGAAGTTTCCTTTAGAAAAGTAACCACAACATTGTCTGTTTTCCAGCCATATTTCTGTGTTGTACTGTGGTTAACTAAATGCCGGAATTTCATGACATTTCAGAAAGTCATTCCTATTTAACCTCTGTTGGACCAGTCTGCACCTTAGTTTCTTAGTCTTGATGTGCTGAAGTCAGCTTTTCTTGTTGGGCTAATTTGGGTTAAGTGTGTGTTACAATGTCATGCACTTTGAGCCAGACAGAATTTCAGCTGAGTGAAGACTTAGATTATGAAGTATCTGTCTTTATAAATTTGAAATGATATATTTTTCAAAACCTATTGAAACATAATGAAAGCAAAGGATCAGTGTTTCCTAAGCATAGTAGGCAAGATTTAGATAAAAGCTTTTTGTCTGTTGGATCGCTAGGGAAATTGGTTAGCAATGGAAAATGGAATACAACTCCTTTTTCCAAATACGGCATGTTATCTAATTATGGTGCACTATCTTAGTTAGGATAGCCCTTCCTGATAAAACTGGCATGCCCCTGAGCTGACCACTGCCACCTTTTCTGAATTTGTTTAGTGTTTTCCCAAGATCCACAAGTCTTTTTTCTCTTTATACATTTAATAATACCATCTACTCCTATAGTTTTAGTCATCTTTACTATGCTAGTGATTCCTTATTTTGACCTTCAAGCACTACCTTTCTCCTGAGCTGCAGACTCATATTTCTCCCTGATTTTTAAGGATTCATTCTAGCAATGATACTATATCCTGTACAACATTCAACTTCTGATTCTACCTCCAAAATGTCTAAATATTCACTCGCTCTCTCTCTCTCTCTCTCTCTCTCTCTCTCTCTCTCTCTCTTTCCCTCTCTTCCTCTCTTCTTTTCCCCTTTCTTCCCTCCGTCCTCTCTCTTTCCCTCTTTCTTTCATCATCACTGTCATTACCTTTTTTCTGAGTCTTACTTTCTGAAACATCTGTCTCTATTGTAATTGGAATATTTTCTAAAGTCTTTTGAAAGGCTTGACTATTAGAAGTTTACTTACAGCCAGCAGTGCTTCTTCCTTGGCAGAGATTTCATTTAGATCTTGTCCTTACTCAAAAATTTGACCCCCATTGCCTGTTAGTAAGTTCTTATTCCTTACCCTGATAGGAAACTCCGTACTATAGCTCTAGCCAACTTCACGTTTTTCTAAGTTATAATATTTGATAGTCAGAAAGGACTCTCCCTTTAACCCACATTGTCTTTGTGTTCAAGCAGATCTGATCTCCCATTCTCCCAGTGTGTTCAAGGAGATCTAATCTCCCATTCCCCCAGTTGTCCTCACCTCTGAGCATCTGTGGGAATCCTGGCCATTCTTCAAGACCCAGCGCTACACTCCCACAGCTCTCCATGCTGTCAGGCATGCTCTCTGTCCATATTACTTTAGATATTTGACCTTGAAGTATAGTTATTTTATTGTCTTATCCATGCCCTACAAGAATATAAACTCTTTTAAGATCTTCTCTTTGTCTTTGAGTTTCTGCAGTTTCAATATGATGTGGTTGGTTTGAACTTAGTTTTGTTTTTTAAATATAAGGATTCATAACTTCTATCAGTTCTGTAAAATTCTCAGGCATTATCTCTTTGAATATTGAGTGTCTTGTTCTCCATTATATCCCTTCTGGAACTCCTATTTGATATATGTCAAATCTTCTTGTTCTGTCCTCCATATCACCGAATTTGTCTTTGATATTTTCCACTTCATTATGTCTCTGAGTTGCCTTCTCACAATTTCCTGTGTTCCAGTTCTTTACGTTTTCTTCAGCTATGTCTAATCTATTTAACCTGTCCACTGAATTTATTTCAGCAGCTCTGAGTTTTTCATTCTTAGAAATTTTGTTTGGTTTATTCTCAAATCTTCCTGTTCTTCAAAGGAATTTACTATTACAGTTTTGAAGGTTTTTTTTTAATATTTTAAATATTATAAGTACATTTCCTTACATGGTTTCTGTCTGATAGTTCTTTTATCAGAAGTTCTAGGAGCTTTAAGCTATTTGAAATCGTTATTTTATTTGTTGGCTTTCATTGTGAAGTATTTCCTTTTTGTTTAGTATTTTTCACTCATCTTTAGGTGCTGTTGCCAGAGAGGATTTTTGGTAGTCCTTACCTTGATACCTCATAACCCTGGACTCAAAAGTCCTGGGCAGGCATATGATTTGTGAAGCCTAGGTTGGTGACTAAACGCTAGCTGCAAGGAGGCTGGGAAAGCAAGGGTTTTGAATTTTCTCTTTCTTGCTTCCCATCAAAGGTGGCATCATAAAAGGTTCAGACAGTAGACAGATAAAAAGTAGGTCCATCATAGTGAGGTGTAGAGATTTTTAAAATAGATGTTAAAATGAAGCCAAAAAGAGTTAACAAATAGATTGATAAAGATGTGAGGAAGTTTCACATAAGAAAATTCATGTATGTTTTGGAATCATCTCAAAAAATATTCCTAGAACAGAACAGATAATACAACAAAGAGAACATCGTAAAGAGCTCAAAAGAAAGAAGCAAAGCATCAAAAATGTAAGATGTAAAATGTTTCAACAATGATCTCACCAATAGGTTTTAGGTAGGAGAAAGAGCATTTCACATTTGATGTGAAAAGCAAGACATCAGGTATGTTTAAAAATGGTACTGGGCATTCCTGCCTAACTCAGAATAGTCAAAAAAAAAAGAAAGAGATTTCCTTTTAACTTACTTCAATTCCAAGCAACTCTGTATTAGTCATTGGGAAACATGAAAAAAAGCAAGATAGGGTATCTGCTCTTAAAGACATCATAATCAGCTTCCAGTTCTGGCAGGATAGACCTTGAGGATGACATAACATATTCCAGATAAATGTCTAGAAATACTACATAAAATGTACCAGTAATTATTTTAATTGTATAGCTAAACTCAGAAGTAAGAAAGGGAAATCCCTGGTACCCAGCTCAAAGAAGGAACTGAAAACCACAGTACTAACACATTAGCTTATATAGTGGTTAAGAGGCTGAGAATGGGAAGAATTGCAATGACTTTTGGAGCCTGGGTTTTATTACCCATATCTTAATGGGACATATGGTCTTGGGCATATAGAAGTTAGAGTACTAAAATTAAGACCTTAAGTAAAATGGAAACTGTGTACCTTTAGTGAAAGTAAGGAGTAGGAAAAAATCACCCAACAACCAGGGAGCAGACAGGAACTTTTATCTCTGCTTGGGAAGTATGTGCTTCCACTGTGTAGCCCCCTTGAGGGTGCTGGCTACATCATATTTTGTAGATATAAGTGTGTTATAATATAATACTTTGCAAATATTTTCTCTCATTCTGTGGCTTGTCTTTTTACTTTTTTTTTTTTTTTTTTTTTTTAACATGATCAGGCACCCGGAAACAAACCCGGGTCTCCAGCATGGCAGGTGAGAACTCTGCCTGCTGAGCCACCATGGCCAGCCCTCTTTTTACTTTCTTGATTGTGCCCTTTGAAGTACAATTTTGTTTTATTTTAAAATTCAATTTATTTCTAATTCTGTTGCTTGTCCTTTTGGAGTCATATCTAAGAATCTGTTGTCTAATCCAAGGTCATGAATATGTACACCTGTGTTTTCATCTAAGCATTACATAGTTTTAGGCCTTACAATTAGTTTTTGGTCGATTTTTAGTTAATTTTTTGTTTATGGTTTGAGGCAGGGGTTCAACTTCATTCTTCAGCATGTGAACTTACAGTTGTCCCAGCACCATTTGTTGAGGAGACTACTATTTCCCCGTTGAATTGTCTTGGTACCTTGTCAAAAGTCAGTTGAGTTTAAATGTGAGGGTTTCTTTCTGGACTCTTAATTCCTTTCCATTCATCTATATGTCTGTCCATATGCCAATATACACTGATTGATTTCCAAATATTGAACCAGCCTTGCATCCCTGGAGTAAATCCCACTTGGTTACGTTGTATAATTCCTTTTGTATATTGTTGAGTTCTATTTGCTAGTATTTTGTTAAGGATTTTTACATCCACATTCATGAGAGATACTGGTCTTTAGTTGTTTTTTTTTTAATGGTACTGCCTTTATCTGGTTTTTATATCAGGACAGTACTAGCTTTATGAAATGAATTGGGAAGTCTTCTCTTCTGTTTTCTCTAAGAGATTGTATAGAATTGATGTTAATTCTTATTTAAACATTTGTTAGATTCTCCATTGAAATCATCTAGGCCTGGAGATTTCTTTTCCGGGAGTTTTCAAACTATGAATTCTATTTCCTTAATAGTTGTCTTAATTTTCTTTGGTAAAACAAATAGCATACAGTGGGTTGGCTTAAATGGCAGGGATTTATTGGATCACAGATTTGAGACTAAAAGCCCAAAATTGAAGCATCAGCAAAGCAATGCTTTCTCTCCGAAGACTGTAGTATTCTGGGGCTGGCTGCTGGTGATCCTTGGTCCTTGGCTTTTTGTCATGTAATGGTATACATGGTGATGTCTTCTCCTTCTTCCTCTTATGGTTTCCTCTCTGTATCTGAATTTCATTCTGTTTATAAAGAACTCCTGTAATCTGGATTAAAGCTCAACCTGAACAGTTGGGTCACACCTTAACTAAAGTAGCATCTTCAAGAAATCCTATTTACAATGGGTCCACACTTTGTATGCAGAACAAGACCAAGACTAGTTCACCGCAATTGTTATAGGCCTATTCAAATTCTCTATTTCATGTTAAGTGTGGTATAGTAGTTTTATATCTTTTGAGAAATTGGTCCATTGGTCTCTGCACTGCCTTAGGAAGGTTCCACAAATTTTGATGTGTTGTATTTTCGTTTTAGTTCCTTGTGTTTTTGTATTTCCCTTGAGACTTTCTTTGACCCATGCATTATTTAGAAGTATGTTTAGTTTCCAAGTGTTTGACGGTTTTTCCATTTTCTTTCTGTTACTGATTTCTAGTTTGATTCCATTGTTGTCAGGAAACATAGTCGATATGATTTCAGTTCTTTTACATTTGTTGACATTCATTTTATGGCCCAGGATGTGGTCTTTCTTGGCATATGTTTCAGGGACACTTGAAAAGCCCAGTATCTGTTTTTTTTTTTTAGGCCAACATATTTTAAATACATTCCTTTTCTGTCTAAATCAGCTAGTGTCATTGTCTGTATCTTGCATCTAAGAATTTTTACAACCCTGCCCAACTCCATTTGTTAATGTTCTTTTTTTGTAGCATTTAATATATTGAGCTCTAATTGTTGCTTTACACTTTCAACTCCCCCACTGTGCTCTAAGCCTGTGTCTGGGTGTGTCCAGCCTGATACATCGTGAATAATTTATAAGATTTGTTGAATGAATGAATAAATGATCACTACTTTTAAAAAGTCATGGGTGAACTTTGATCTACCAAGATTAATTCTTACCCTTTTGGTTGTATATTCTCTTATTAGTGGAGGGCATTTTTGGCTCCCCACCCACAGCTCATGTTCAACAAGTAACTGACCCTGAAAACAGACTCTCATGTCTACTATGTAATTGGAATGTTATTTTATTTCAGTTTAATCATGTCATAGTTCAAGTGTAGACAAATGGGAAGTTCCTTACTCATTCCACAGACTTATTTTGCAACTCCTGCTATTTCCTTTATTTCAAGTTGACTTATCCCCTTGTTGTAGAAGTGTTATTTCCACAACAATGCGCATCATTATCTGAGTGAGCAAAAAGCTTGCTGTGTGCCTGGAAGCCTTGTTTCCTGGTCAGGAAGCACATGTTATTCCCTCAGCCTTTCCTGTGCTTAATTAAGGATAACAGGAAACCCTTTTGATTGCTTTCTCTCATTTGGTATAGGTGCTGGTTAGGATGTACCTAAGGGATTTTGATGTATAATGGATTACTAAGTGTTCAGGCTCTGGCCAGTGACCACTAGCAAAATTGCTGTGTGGAGCATAGTAGATTTTGGAATAGCAGACATTACACGGAAGTGAGCTCAACATTCTACTCCTTGCACAATATCTTATTTATTGCTAAAGCAATCTGGAGTGACTGCCTTTTTGTTGCTTTGGGAGATTTTATCACTTTTATAGCCTGTGAGATAAAAATAGAACTGAATCTTGGAGAGTGGCAGTAAAGTTTTGGGATTTTTAAAACATCTCCCTGCCTTTTCATTTATAAGCTTATGTAGTGCCACCATGTTTTTCTTTCTTTGGAACTATGATGACTTGATTCTGCTTGAACAGAATGGTCTTTTTCTTTGTATTCTCTCTTTTTTATTCTCTTCTGTGCCACCTTTTTTCTTTTCTTTTTTTGTTGCTTCAGCCAAAAGCTTTTTTATGTGGACATTCATATAAATAAAGCAAGATTTCAAAGAGACAAGTGTGTCATCTTAGTCATGGTTAGTATTCCTTTTCTTGTTTATAAATGACAAAATTACAGCAAAATAAATTGAAGAGCTCTATGTAGACTCACATCAAGATAGTGATAGAAGAATGATGGAGAACATTTTAATGATAATTCTCCATACTACAAGTTTCATTATTTTCTCTGTCTACTCAAAGGCCTATCAAACAACTTCCATTAAGTACTATTTTTTTGTTCCCAAAGCATTTGACCTTTGTGACAGGAGGTAGGTTAGTTAACACAGGAGCTTTGAATGTTCAGTTCATTTGACTTTTAACAATTGTGTATATCCATGTGACCAACCATCCAAAATAAAATACAGTATGTTTCCATTGCTGCGTGGATAGAGTACCTCTTTCCAGTCTTCTGCTCTACTCCCCACCTACCCTCCACCCCCATTTTTTTGCCCCAGGCAACTATATGTCTTTTGAGGAAGTACTTTTCCAGTTCTCTTAGCTAAATACCTAGGAATGGAATTGTTTCATCATAGGCAATGTGTTTAATTTTATAATAGACTGCCAAATAGCACTGCACCATTTTATATTCCTTCCTTCAGAGTTGCCCATAGTTGGTGTTGTCATTCTTTGTTTATTTTAGTAGGTGTGAAATGGTATCTCCTTGTGGTTTTAATTTGCATTGCCCTGACAGCTAATTATTGGTCATCTTCTTGGGCTATTTAAGTGTTTTTTCCAGTCCTACCCATTTTTTCATCTGGTCAGTTTGTCCATCATTTCGTTGACCTGTAGTTCATTATGTATCCTGGGTAGGGGTACTTTGTGAAATATAAATGCTGTGTTTTTTCCAACCTATGACTTCGCCTATTCAGTTTTTGTGAGTGAGTATTTTGATGAGCAGAGATTCTTAATTTTGGTGAAGTTCAATTTATCATATTTTTTCTTTAATGTTTAGTGCTTTTTTGTGTCCTAAAATCTCCCTATCCTAAGGTTGAGAAGATTTCTTGTTTTTTCTTTTAGGAGCCTATGGGTCTTATTTTTATGGTCAATCTTTGATTCATCTTGAATTAACTTTTGTGTATGGACAGTCACTGTTTTTAATTTTGTTTTTTTTAAGTATCCCAAAAGTAATACATGACTTATTATTTTAAAAATTCAAACAACTGCAGAAATAAATAAAAAACAAAATGAAAGTTAATAGCATAGTGTATCTCTTTCTAGGCCTGTACTGTCTAATACAGTAGTCATTAGCCTTTTAAATGGCTATTAAACACTTGAAAAGTGACTGATGCAAATTGAAATATGCTATAAGTAAATTTTGAAGATTTAGTAAGGAAGAAAAAGCAAATTATCATAAGTTTTATATCACTAGTTGAAATGATAATACTCTGGATATGTTGGGTTAAATAAAACATTATTAAAATTAATGTTTCTTTTTATACTATTTAATGTAACTACTCTAAAATTTTAAATGATATATATATGGCTCACATTTGTGGCTCCCAACATAATTTTTTTTGAACAGTTCTGTTCTAAGCTTTTAGTAATCTATGTATATGAATGTATATCTGTGTATCAAATTGATTTTTCACAAATAAAAGTGGTTTTGCATTTATTTAGTTAATGGAGTCATCCAAGGCTATTTTCCTGAAAGCTTTTTGCTTAAAAATGTATATGCTAACATATTTCATGTTAATGCATATAGAGTCATCTGAATCTTATTAATGGCTGCATAGTGTTATACTTTGCTCTCTATAATGATGTGTTTGCAAAGCTCCTACTTTGCTTCCTGTTTAGAAAGGTGATAAAATTCATATTAGAATTTTCTTCTAAAGTATAAATGGTGTTTACAACTAGGATAAGAAAATTGTGTAGAGAAACTTAAGGCTTTGCATGTAAAGGGCAAAATGGCATCATATCTATAGTCAGAATACAGTCTTGTAAGGAAGCACACAGTTTGAATATGGTATATTTCTGCTGCAGGAGTTCAGACTGTGCCACTCTTTTGTTCATGATCAGTTGCTTAGTGAGTTTGGAGGCAGAATGAGGGTCACAAAGAAAAAGAGCCTAGCGTTCTTTGTTTTAGCTTGGGGGGCTTCTAATGCCCACCATGTGGAAATTCTTTTGAAAATCTTCCGTTTTCTTCTCTAGTTATTTTCTTTTTAAGAGCAAAGCAACCTTCCTCATATTTATAAAACTTGTTAACAGCCAGTCATTTTGTGGGAAGAAAGACCCAGAAGAAAATGAATCCGTAATCATTAGCAAGAATGAATGAAAATGGGATTATTTAAATGTACTTTGGCCACTTCAGCATCTGTTTGTGAAAGTTTCTATTTGTGAAAGTGTTGAAATGGGTGATCATGTTATTTCCATAAAAGTGGCTTGGGAAATGTGCCTTCTTTTCAATTAGACATGTAACTGGATAATTCAGACCTTGAAGTAGGTTTTAGAGGAAGGAGGGTAAGTGGACAGATGGGAGCAGCTGCTCAAGCAGAGGTGTGTCAAGCAAATCAACCTAATTTTATCTCCAGATCAGAGTTGTTTCAGTTCCTAAACTAGCAGTTAGATCTGTGATCTGATTCCATGCCTGGGAATGCCTTTTAAAAAAGGTCATTAATTCTTTTTTTCTTTTATACTAGATAAAGTGAATTTATTTTCTCAGTTTGCCTTTAGAAAGTTGAAGCTAGAATGTTTCCTTATGAGGCTTTTCTTGTCCCCTCACTGACACGTGTTCTGGTTTATTTAGAATTCACAAGGCATTGCACGAGGGGGGTGGTGGCAAATGCGTCTGGATTTTCTTATGTTTAAAAGGACAAATAGGTGATAGGAGCTCCAAGAAGGAGAAGATGGAGTTGGGTTTTTTCCTTAATTAAAAAAAAAAAAAAAGACAGCACTCCCTCTTGTCCAAAGATCGTTAGTGAAACAAAACCTGAAAGGAAAGATTGAATGACCTTTACAGACAATTGAAAAACTAGACTGACATCCAAATCTTAAACCTGGCATTGAGATACAACTCAAGTATCTCTTAGATTTTTTTGTAGGTTCTTTCATGAAGATGATATTTGATGCTCAGAGCTTTATCTAGAATTTTGAATTTCTCATTCTGGTTTGGATTCTGGAATCATTTTGCAGATAGCTGTATATTGCTTCCTTTGAGAATTGGAAAGTTCCACTCATCCAGATTCTTTGGCAGCAAGTTGCAATTTTATTCAAGCTGGTCGGTCACCGTTTCTGGCTGGAGTATAGAAATTGATGATATATTCCCACTGCCCAGTTTGGAGTTATTCATAAACAGGTTTAAACATATATATCTGTATTAGAGGCATTAACCATTAGATTGTATTAATTTTTTCTTTTTGACTATTTGGGGATTTTTAGCTCTTTGTCAAACTCTTCATATTAAGACCCCCTTTATAGCTGTTATTTTGGGACTTCTGTTTCTTTGAAAGCAAACTTTGCATGTGGCTCCAATCAGGTAATATTTAAACATTATCAGTAGAGGAAAGAGAATGCTACCATGAACATTATTGCTGGCTCCTTTTTTGGAAATAGGTTGAGTATACTTATATATGCTTTTGATTTGGGTATGGTTCAACTGTAGATTGGGGGTCATAATTCCTACCTCATAGAGCTGTTTTGAGAATGAAATGAAATAAAATGCCTAATACAGTGTCAGACGCAGAAGCATTCATTAAAAATTAGATCTTGTTCCCTTTTTTCCCCTTCTTAAATAATGAGGCTGATCTTCCCCTACAGTTAATATTTCAATAAGGAAATTATAAAATGATCAGAGGTAGTAGGAAGCCAAGTTAGCAAATAAATGAAGTTTATAAATAATTGAGAACCTGCATAAGTTTAATCAGTAGTTTCACCCTCTTCCTACAAAATGAAACACTTGAATTTGAGGAGCATGCTCCCTGACTGAAATTCCACTTTTCTTTCCTAAGGAATAATAAAACATCTGAGAGATAAGCTATATTAATGATTTTATATATTTGAATATGCAAACCTGAATCAGAAAAAAGCTTGAGTTAATAGAATAAAAATTGCCCAACTATAGAGGAAGCTTAATCACAGGTCTTAAGGTCAGAGATAGAAATTAAAAAAAAAACAAAAAAACACTTGCATCTATAGAAATGTAATTTTTTAAAAACTTTTTTATTGTATGATATACATAAAGCAAAGAAATGAAAAAAAAACAACAGTTTTCAAAGCACTCTTCAACAGGTAGTTACAGGACAGATCCTAGAGCTTGTCATGGGCTACCATACGATCCTCTCAGATTTTTCCTTCTAGCTTCTCCAGAATATAGGAGGCTTAAATATTTTTCATTATCACAATCGACTTTTTTTCCTTCTTTTTTTTTTTGTGAAAAATAACATATACACAAAAAAGCAGTAAATTTCAAAGCAGAGCACCACAATTAGTTGTAAAACATATTTCAGAGTTTGACATGGGTTACAATTCTGTAATTTTAGGTTTTTACTTCTACCTGCTCTGAGATACTAGAGACTAAAAGAGATAGCAGTTTAATGATTCAGCATTCATATTCATTTGTTAAATCTTATCTTCTCTGTATAACTCCACCATCACCTTTGATCTTTCCACCCCTCTTTTCAGGGTTGTTTGGGCTATGGCCATTCTATAAATTTTTCATATTGGAAGGGTCTGTCACTAATAAGGGCTAGGGAGATGGAACTATCTGATGTTCTGGAGAGGCTGGGCCTTCTAGGTGTCAGGACTTACCTGGACCAGGGACCCATCTGGAGGTTGTAGGTTTCTGGAAGGTTACTCTAGTGCGCGGGAACCCTTGTGGAATCTTATATCTTGCCCTAGGTGTTCTTTAGGATTGGCTGGAATAGTCCTGGTTGGGTTTTGGCAGGTTATGATAGGTAGCAGGGTCTAACTGAAACTTGCATAAGAGCAACCTCCAGAGTAGCCTCTCAACTCTATTTGGACTCTCTCTGCCACTGACACTATTAATTACACTTGTTTTCCCCCTTTTGGCCAGGATAGAATTGTCAATCCCATGGTGCCAAGGCCAGATTCATCCCTGGGAGTTATCTCCCATGTCGCCAGGGAGACTTTCACCCCTGGATTTCATGTCCATTTTGGGGGGAGGGCAATGATTTCACTTGCAGAGTTGGGCTTAGAAAGATTGAGGCCACATCTGAGCAACAGCAGAGGTCCTCCAGAAGTAACTCTTGGAGTAGGCAAGTCTATAGGTAGTTTAAGCTTCTCCACTCCCTACATAAGCTTCACAAGAGTAAGCCTCCTGATCAAGGGCATGGCCTATTGATTTGGGTGTCCCTAAAGTTTGACACAGTATCAGGGAATTCCCTGATGGTAAGGTTTAATAGTTCCATAGTCTTTCTCCCATCTCTCAAGGGGCTTGTCAATACTTTTTGATTATCTCCTTAATATACTCTAGGATATATCCAGGCATTACAGTAATCTATAAAGGATTAAAGGACCTCTTATTCTGTGCTCCCTGTGTTTCAGTTGTTCAAATGAGCTATACAAATAGGTTGAGTTCAATTATGCACTACAGAAAATTTCAGTTCCAGACCAAATAAACTTTTCTTCCTTTGGTCTCAAAGAATATGTGTGGTTCTAAAATATAGACACTGTCTTCTTACCTGTTGTTCTGAATTACATTAACCCCAGAAACGTTATTTTTTAAGCATTGAGTGTTTTTTGGGAGAGAATTAATTTAACTCATTCTAATTAACCAGTGTTTCTAAATTTGCTTTTGGCATCACTTTAAAAAGTCCACAATTTCATTTGCTTAGGATATGAAGTTAACTAGGCAGTATTTAATCATTATATATGGAGAGATCCTTAATCATGACGTTGTGTATATTTCTACTGTCATTACTTAAGATGTTTTTTTTTGAAGTATGTCCGAGGAGCCATGTAGCAGTGTCTACGGACATTTTTGGTTGTCACAACTCAGAGAGGCCAGGGATGCTCCTAAATGTCTCACAGCACACAAGACAGTCCTCTGCAACGTAGAATTATCCAGTTCAAGATGTCAGTATTGTCCAGGTTTACAAACCCTTGTGTAGCACTACAATGAAACCCATAAGAACATTTAGTAGTATGAATGTTGATTTTTGTTTTAATTTTGAAATTCTTTCAAACTTACAGGACAGTTACAAAATAAGTACAAACTCCATACAGAGAACTCCGGCATATACCTTACCCACTCCTGCCCATACCCAGATCCACCAATTTTGTTTTTTAAAAACATAACAACATACAAACATGAACATTCCTACCATATAATCATTCCATTCTTGGTATATAAACAATAACTCACAATATCATCACATGGTTATATATTCATCACCATGATCACCTCTCAGAACATTTGCATCAATCCAGAAAAAGAAAAAAGAAAAAAAAAATTCGTACATACCATTCTCTCTTCCCCTCCCCAATCACCAGCATTTCAATCTACTAAATTTATTTTAACATTTATTCCCCTATTATTTATTTATTTTTAATCCAGATGTTTTACTCATCTGTCAATAAGATAGATAAAAGGAGTATCAAACACAAGGTTTTCACAAATCACATTTTGAAAGCTGTATCATTATACAGTCATCTTCAAGAAACATGGCTACTGGAACACAGCTCTACATTTTCAGGCAGTTCCCTCCAGCCTCTCCATTACACCTTAACTAAAAAGGTGATATCTATATAATGCATAAGAATAACCTCTCAACTCTGTTTGGAATCTCTCAGCCATTGACATTTTATTTTGTCTCATTTCACTCTTCCCCCTTTTGGTCAAGAAGGTTTTCTCAATCCCTTGATGCTGATTCCCAGCTCATTTTAGGATTTCTGTCCCATGTTGCCAGGAAGGTCCACACCCCTGGGAATCATGTCCCATGTAGAGTGGAGGAGGGCAGTGAGTTTGCTTGTCGTGTTGGCTGAGAGAGTGAGGCCACCAGATCCACCAGTTTTAACATTTTTCTATAATTGCTATATCATTCTCTCTCTCCATCTTTCTGTTTATTTGTAAAATGCTTTTTGAATGCTTGAGTGTGGTTTATACATACCATCCTCCTTGAACCCTGAGTACTATCATGTACATTTCCTAAGAACAAGGATATTCATTTATGTAACTACCTTAAAGTGCAGTTATCAAATTCAAGAAATGTAACATTGACAGAATGCTTACAGTCTATATTCCATTTTCTTTAATTTTTATTTATTTTTTACTTGGGCAGGCACCAGGAATTGAATCCATTTTATTTTACTATCTTTCAAAATGTCCCTTTGAATCATTTCTCCTCCCATCCAGGATCACAAATGTATTGCATTTTTCATTGTTACTTTAGTAGTCAGAATTTGTTAATTAATTCCATGATTGGCATTTAATTCCATGATGAGCCATGATTGGCTCAGCCCCTGCTGCTGGTAAAGTCCCTTTCCTTTCCCCTCTGCATAGCAGCCTGTGGGGGAGGGGCGCCAGCTGCCGCAGCTTGGGGAACTCATGGTTCTGGGTAGGCTTGCAGCTGTTCCAGCTGGTCCAGACTGGGGTGCGCTGTGGGTCCGATCACTGATGTGGACTCAGGAGTTGTTCTGTACTGTTTATGGTTATTTAGTAGTTGTTCTGGAGGACGAACTAAAACACGCACATTGCTAAGCTGCCATCTTGATTCTCCAGCCTTCATTGTTGCTTTAGATGCTCTTCCTTTTTTCTTTTCTTTTTTTTATTTAAATTGTGGAAACATATATGCTATATATATATATATAGCATAAACTCCCCCATCTCAACCACTCAAAAACTTAACATTCAAGAGATTCATCACATTTACAATATTGCAGTACCCTCACTACCTTCCATTACTTGAACTTTCCCGTTTCCTCCTTCCCCTCTCCTCCACCTCTGGCAACCTGTGTTCTAATTTATTTTCTTTTTATATTTTTAAATTGTTTATTAAGAGAAATTGTTCCATAGTCCACTGTGCTAGTTGGAAGCTGTTATGTACCCCACAAAAGCCGTGTCCTTTTTCCTGATCCAGTCTTATGGAAGTAACATGTTTCTTTTAATCCTGATTCAAGATTGTGGGGTGGAAACTTTGATTGGATTGTTTCCATGGAAATGTTACACACCCAATTATAGGTGTGACCTTTTGATTAGTTCAGTGTGGGTCTTGATTAGTTTACTAGAGTCCTTCATAAGAGGAAATAATTTAGAGAAAGCTCAGAGCTGACAATGATACAGACATTTGAAGATGCTTGAAGTGCCAACAGAGCAGATGCCTAGACATGAATGCTTTGTGATGCAGAGCTCAGCAGTCATTGCCATGTGCCTTCACGTGAGATGCTAAGCAAATCAGAACCCAGAGTTGTGTCCCAGAGGAGCTAAATGAAGGGCCACAGACACTTAAAGAGGAAACTACTGGCATCAGAAGCTGGAACAAGGGACAAGGACTAGCAAATGCCAGCCACATACCTTTCCTGGTGACAGACATTGGCCTTCCTTGAGTCAAGGTATCTTTCTCTGGATGCCTTAGTGTGGACTTTTATGGCCTTAGAACTGTAAACTTGTAACTTAATAAATTCCCTTTTTAAAAAGCCGTTCTATTTCTGGTGTATTGCATTCTGGTAGCGTTTAAGCAAACTAGACCATCCACATACTCAAGTTTCATAGTTCAGGAGAATAGATAGGTCAGTGACAAACATCCAGGAAACTGAAGCCAAAGAAATTCTTTACATTCTAAAATCACTTTGCACTTTGAAAGATACCAGCTTTCCTCATCTCAAAACCTTTCATGGAATAATAGTTTCTGTAGATATTTGCATATGCCTTCTTTCTTGGTTCACCCACAACAAACTTCTAGAGAACTGCCATCCCCAGGGACAGAGTGAATGCTCCAACAAGGTGAAATACTTGGCCAAAAGACCTCATATCTTAGGTTTCGCCAAGGCACTGGAAGGCATAGTAGTTATTCTCCATAACATCAGTGCCTACCTTATGGATAGAGAAATGATGTACTCCAACTTCTATCTCTGTGAGTGTGCATATTTTCCAATATTTTCTTTGTAGTTATCATGGGGCTTAAATTTAAAATCCTAAATCAACAATCTTGTTTGCTTTGATTCCTGCTTAACTTCAATAGTATATACAAACTGCGTCCCTATACTCCTGCATCCCCCCATCTATTTTTATTTGCCCACATCATTACCCTCAGTGGAAAGCTTTAGTTCTTCATGTGGCTTTGATCTATTGTCTATTGTCCTTTCTTTCCGACATGCAGAACTCTGTTCAGCTTCCTTTGTAGGGCCAGTCTAGTGGTGATTAAAACCCTGAATTTTTGTTTACTTGGGATTGTCTTAATCTCTCCCTCATTTTTTGAGAGACAGTTTTGCTGGATATAAAATTCTTAGCTGGCAACTTTTTGTTTTCAGCATTTTGAATATATCACCCTACTTACTGCCTTTTTTACCTCCGTGGTTTTTTGTAGGAAATTGGTACTTAATCTTATTGAGGTTCCCTTATATATAATGTCATATCTCTCTTGTGGCTTTCAGAATTCTCCCTTTATCTTTGGTGTTTGACAATTTGAATATAACACGGCACAGTGTGGGTCTATTTGGGTTTATCATATTTGAAGTTTGTTGAGCATCTTAAAGGTGTATGTTTATGTCTTTTGTTAAGTTTGGGAAGTTTTCAGGCATTGGTTCTTTGAATATTCTTTCTGCCCCTTTCTTCTTCTGGAACTCTCATAATGCATATATTGGTATACTTAATAGTATCCCACAGCTTCTTCAGGTACTGTTCACTTTTCTTCATTCGTCTTTCTCCTCCTCAGATTGGGTGTTTTCAATTGTCCCATATTCAGCTCTGAGTCTTCTACAGGCTCCAATCTCCTGTTGAACCCTCTAGGGAATTTTAATTTCTGTTCCTGTTTGGTTCCTTTTCATAATTTCCATCTCTATATTGATATTACCTTTATATTTATTTATCATTTTCCTGATTTTCTTTGGTTCTTTGTCCATGTTTTCATTTAACTCTGAGCCTAATTGGGACCTTTTTGTTTGTTTGTTTTAAATTCTTTGTCTAGTATGACATAGGTCTGGTCCTCTTCTTGGTAGCTTTTTAGGCTTTAATCTTCTCCTTTGCCTGAACAATCATTTCCTATTTCTTTGTATGTTTTGTGATCTTTTGTTAAAACCTGGACATTTTGGTATTTTAATGTGTTGCTACTGGAATTTAGACATCTGTTCCTTAAGCTAGTATCCAGCTAGTGTTAGAACCTTGTTTGAAAGCTAGGATTTAACAGAAAAAAAAGAAAACACCTTTCCTAGTTTTTTGCAGATTGATCTGTGCTAGTGTTCTCCTTCAAGGCTTATCCATGCAATGAGTTTAGAAATTAGCTCCAATCCTCTCTGTGCTTGCATCTTGTCTTGGACATTGACATGTGGCCCTAGGAGTTACACATTTACATTTATATGGTTCGGATTACTTCCCTAGGAAACAGTTTTGTTTTTTTTTTATGGTCCTGGGCTGGAATTCCTTCCTACATCCAGCGATCCCTTGCCCAGGCAACATAACCTGACTGCTCTCCTAAAGCATTCTGTAGCATTGCCTTGTAAACTGCCTTCTACATGCAGCGCAAATTCTGAAATGGGGAGTCTTTCAGAGTGTCCTGGTTCTGTCCCTCAAGCACCACCAGAGAGATTGAGCCAAACATAATGCACCCAGTATGTACATGAGAGTTATTCCACTTCCTCTGAAACTGGTACAAAACACCAGCACTGGGATTGCAGCTTACTCTGCCAAGCAGGCAGGGGGGTGGGGAAGGGTCCAGCCAGGGTATCACGAGATCTTACCACTTTTAAGTAGCCTTTTTCTTAAGTCCTTCCTTGCCCTGTTACTGCAACCCTATAACTGTTTTCTGGAAATTTGAGAATGATGTTTATGCCAATTATTGCTGGTTGTTCATAGCTTCTTTTGAGGGACAGTCCTCTGAAGCATCTCACTCTGCCATCTTGATATGGGTGGGCTGTGAATATTTTTAATAATTCTGAAATTTGCCTCTTTCTGCACTTAACATAGTCCTTGTTCAAATAGGATAAAACATGTTTGATGAATGAATACACTTGGCAGGTTCCATCTTAAGTTTGATAGTAGGCAGGTCCTTTTGCAAACAAGTTGATATCTTCAAATAGGTTTTTAATTTTGTTTAGTAAGATTTGTGGATTGTGATAAACCTAGCTCTAATTAAAGACTCCTAAGGAATATTAACGAAGTATTTGACATAACCCTTATATTAAAGGTGCTTATAATACATGAAACAACAAAAAATATAAGATGGACTGGTTTTGGTGCCAAAATATATGTCATTACAGAGAGATAAAAATTTTAAGGAACCTCTGAGACACACACGTACACACCATCACCACCACCACATTCATAGTGAATTAATTAATTCTACCTAATTGACAAAAGGACCAGAAATATTGTGTCTATGTCTGTCTTTATATCAGTTCCAATTCCATTATCTAATTGTCAGTTGTTTGTCATGGAGAAGCTTTACCAGATGTTATAGTTTTTCAAGAATTGTTGGAATTCTAGATTTTTGTGTTTTTCCGATTTTTTTAAAAGACTGTTGCAAGTCACACAGAAGCAGGAATTTGCAACCTCTGATCTGGTTCCTTGCCCTGTTTTTGAGATTGATCAGTAGAGAATAGACTGACCTTTATGCCATTCTTTTTCCCTTTTCCTAATCCCCTTTGTGTCTGGAAGACAGATCTGCAATCCTTGCTTTTCCAGTTTCATCAGAGGAACAATGTGTGGGAACATATGTCTCTGGTAATAGTCTGTGTTCAGATTATTGCTAAATAAATAGACTTCTCTATGCAAAACCATGAATCTAAATGTCCATGGTAGTTAAAGCAGAGCCCTGGATCCAGCTATAATTCTATGTACAATATTTGCCTTAAACCACTTTTAGTAGTATTCTCCAAATTAAAAGCCAATTTCTCCTATTCCTAATGAAATACTCTTATGTTACCTTTAAAAACTATACTGTGGAAAGGAGGACTGTATTTACTTTTGAGTAACTCATATTTGAATACATTATGTATGTATTTCTAATCTGCCTCTTTTAATGAAAACTTGAATTTGATACATTAGCGGATGGCCACAAAAGTGTCTTGATCTTTATAAAGCAAGACAACACATAGTGCAATATTGAAATATTTTGTTGCATTTTATCCCTACTTTTAACTTTTATTGAAAAGTGGAAAAATGAAAATGCTGTTATCAGTAATTAAATATGTAGATCTCTAGGCCTTTTTTTAAAAAAAAAAACTTTTTATTATGGAGAACTTCAAACATATACATAAATATAAAGAGGAAGGTTTAATGAATCCCCCATACTTGAACAGCCGTCAACATTTGCCAGTCTTATTTTATGTTAAACCCTTTATATGGCTTATCAAATTGAATACTCAGATCTAAAGTAGATATTATCCCTTTTAAATTTTTTATTATGGAAATATTCAAACAGTAGTAGAGAAAATAGTATAATGAGTGCCTATATCCACATCACCCAGTGTTAGCCCTTATCAGCATGTCGCATTTTGTGTCATCTTATAATACCTCCATCCACTCTATCACCAAACCCTAACTGAATATTTTGAAGTAAAACTCCCAACATCATGTCATGTTAGCTGCAAATATTTCAATATGTATCTATAAAAAAGCAAGTATTTTTTTAAAAAAGATAACCATTATTACATTTAAAAAATTAATTCCTAATATCAAGTACATTCAGATTTCCTTGTCTGTTTTTTTTCTTTTACACTGGTTTTCTTGAACCAGGATGCAAACAATGTCTCCATGTTACATTTGGTTGATTAATCTTTTAAATCTCAATTTACCTACCCCACCCTGCCCCTTTTTCCCCTAACATTTTTTTAACATCTTTTTGGGGCATAATTTATAATAACGTCAAATTCATATAATGATTTTTAGTACAGTTCAGTCATTTTTAGGGTTTTGCAGTCTTCATTATGCTCAGTCCACTTTTAGAACATTTTCATCACTCCAAATATTCCCTCCTATCCATTTGCAGGAAATTCTTGCTCACCCTCAGTCCCAAGCAACTGATTTGCTTCTGTCTCTGTAAATTTGCCTTTTCTGGAAATTTCATATAAATGGAATCATTCTATAAAGTCATTTATATCTGATTTTTTTCATTTAGCATAATGTTTCAAAGTTTATCCATGTTGTAATATGGATTATCATCCTTTTTTATTGTTGGATAATAGTCCAGTATATGGATATACAACAATTTGCTTATCTATTCACCAGCTGAGGGACTAACTGGTTTTTGGCTGTTATTAATAATGCTGCTATGAATATTCAAATCAATCACAAGATTTTATGTTGATGTGTGTTTTCATTTCTCTTGTATTGATACCTAGGCATGGGGTTTACTGGGTGTTATGGTATACCTATGTTTAAAGAAATTTTAAGAAGCTGCCAATCTGTTTTACAAAGTGGCTGAACCATTACATTCTCACTAGCAATGTATGAGGGTTCCCATTTCACTACTGATTCATCACACCGGTATTGTCCGTCTTTCTGAGTTAGAGGTACGTGGTGGTACCTCACTGTAGTTTTAATTTGTATTTCCCTAATAACTAAAGATTTTGAGATCTTTTCATGTGCTTGTTAACCATTTGTGGTTTTGATTCAGATCTGTTACCTGTTTTTATTTGGGTTTGGGTTGTGTGTTTTCTTGTTACTGAGTTGGGATTTTTCCTCTCATTCTCCAGCTGCTCCAACAGACCCAAACTCTGTCTTCTCTGTAAGCCTTTAAGATGCAGCTTTCTGCCAGAGTTCTAGCCACCCTACACTGCAAAGTCTGGGAAGTGCCCTCAGGCAAAAAGCTGTAACTCAGATCTCACAGTCACTTTTCTTCTAAGGGTCAACTCCACTCCAGTTTCTGCCTGCTTTTTGGTCATTCTCCATTGCCTTCAAATAGCTGTTTTTTATTTGATTCAGAATTTATAATTGTTATCTTTTGGAGGGTTATTCCAAAAGAGGTATTCCACCATTACCCTATTATTCCATTTGAAGATAGCTTCTCACTTTACTCTCCCATCACAGATATCCATTTAACCGTACCCTTCAATTTGAGAGACCATGTAAATGTTATAATTTTACTTTACTTTCTGATTCATAAGCTCTTTGTGGGTTTAGACTAACTACATATTAATACAGCAAATAATTAAGATGTGGAAAAACAACTAACTAGTTACCATGGAGAAATTAGAATTGTTTTGATGGTCAGAAAACATCACACATTGTAGCAACAAATAAGTAACATGGTTTCCTTTTCAGTACCCTCTATTTAAAATGCACTCAAACACATCCACCAAGATGATGCAATATATAACCAGTGTTTAGCAGGATTAAAAATGAACAGTTGATACACATCTTTATAAGTGCTTAAATTTGTAGTTCTCAAACTGTTATGTTTGATGACCCCTTTATATTCCTATAGATTGAGGACCTCAGAGAGCTTTCAGTGTCTACTGATATTTACTGTGTTAGAAATTAAAACATTTCAAAAATATTTATTAATTTATTTTCAAATAATAATAAACTCATTACATATTAGCATGAATAGCATACTTTTTGAAAAATAACTAGCTTTTTCCAAAACAAAAAAAAGATTTGGTGAGAAGAATAGCATTATTTTACCTTTTTACAAATCTCCTTAATAGAAAACCACCAGGGTTGCCTTGCCTAGAAGGAACAAAGACCTTTGTCAAAGTAAAACCATGCTCTGACGTACACCTAGAGACAGGATGTTGACTCTTTGGGAGAGTGGTATGCTCTGTTTTCATTTCTACGTTACTGGTCTTGCAGCACAGTGTTGATAACAGCAGCGCTTCTAGTTCTGCCACCTGGTCCTGCCTCTCTACCCAAAGTAGGCTGCTACTCTATAGACTGTAGGCAAAACCAGTGGTCTGTATGAAGACTTGTCTTTTAGTATGAAAAGACATTTTTCCTTCCCTTGAAGCCTGTGGAACAGGCAAGTGAAAACAGGAGATGACAGTACTTACCAGGACTCTCCCTATGTGACTAACCTTACTTAATGTGTGTTGGTCAGACTGTAAGAGCTAGCGAGTATTTGGTGACGGCAAAAGTACATCTGGGAAAGAATAAGTTCATTAAAGTTTTGGGGTTTTCCAAATTTCTTCATCTTGTACAAGTGGCTTCCTGTAGGCATTTGAATTATTGGTTAAGACATACCCTTTTGCCTGTTTTTCTTAGGCCACACTTCCAGGCTATGCCATAGCTGCACACTTCGAAATAGGAGAAGGAAGAGGGCAAAGAAGTAACAAATAACAAAAGTTCTGAAAACAAATACAAGGAAACCAGGGGAACTAAAGAGGAAACAGACATTGAGAAATCCAGAAAGAAACCAGACAAGTAGAGAACATGTTCATGTGTTCAGAGTTATTTTCTGCAATATATTTATGATAGGGACAGGTGCCTTAGCAGTTCTGTGTATTGTAAAAATAATGTTTTCATTCTCTAAGCTTATCAGATGATTATCCCTTCCTAAGTTTTATAATACTTGACCTAACATTCTGTTTTGAGATAAAATTTATTGTTCTTGCTGGACTTCTTTTTGCCCCACAGCAGAAAATAGTGACTGTTGAGAGCAGTATCACACCAATGTTCGTATCTGGGAGGCAGTTCTGGGGACCTGCATCTCTGGCTTAAATCCTGAATTTTACCTATGAGAGTTTGCTTTCCTGGGCAATAAGTAGTCTGTGTAGATGTGTACAGGCCATGTTTATGTAAATGAGATCACAAGCCTGAAGACCATGGGAGCCCAGGTTGTCTTGTTTACTTCCCTCCATATCCATGGCACCTGCAACAGTAGATGTTAAAAATAGGGACTCAATAAATATTTGTTGAGTTAATGAACGGGTTTATGGAAAGAAAATTGGGGCCTAGAAGGGGAGTCTATTTGAAAGGATAGCCAAAAACACATCTTAGAATTCTAGAAGTTAGATATTACTAGAAACCACGTGGGCAATCAAATGATATTTGTTACCATTGCTCTTTTTTTAATAAAAATAAGTCTTACCTGTAACTTTTTAATTTCTTTTAAGCTGTTCTTTTTGTCTGTTTAATGGTCAATTATATAATTTCTATTCAAACTTGATGTTGTTTAAATATTAAATGTGAGTTAAAGTTTAGATTTTAATGACATTATTTTAAACACTTGAATACTTAGCAGGTAAAATATGTTATAAATGCATTTATTATAAAGCTTATTACTGTCTGGTTTGGAGGTAAAAATAGTGGCTAATTTCCAGTTATCTTGATGTTCTGCAGTTAATAGAAAATGTGGAAGGGGGGGATTTTAATCAGCCACAGAGGTTATCATCTCTGCTCTATCTTTATCTTTACCTTATTCTCCTATTGGGTGGATTATTGAGATGGAAGAAAAGGGCTACCAAGTATAAGCACTCATTTTAGATCCTCTGGACCTCCTGTTTGTAATCCCTAAATTATCTTTACAAATTTAGTTTGTTTCTGTAACCAAAGCTATTTTCTTTTTGATGCGCGGTGGTCTCAGATTGTCTAATGGCATTGTATTTAAGCTGGCTCCTTTGTTCTCTCAGCACTGACCCTTACCACCTTGAAAGTATTCCTGCTTTCTGGCAGTGCTGGGAAATGCCAAACCAGTCTTGAAGGTCTTCTTGCCCCAAGACATGGAATCTTGGTTCCTTGTGGTGGATAGTGATAGTAGGACCAAACTCTGAGCTCCACGGAGCCCATGAGGGGTAGTAACCAGCAGAGAAACTGCTGTTAAACTAATTTTAGTGACAGAGCTTTCTTTTCCTTTCATTACAGGAGATTTTCTTCATTATATATGTATATATATATATGAAATAAAAATAAAACACCCATGCACTCACTGTCCAACTTAAGAAAAAGAAACATTACTAAACTCCAGAAAGGTATTGTATCACCTTTCAACTTCAAAGTAACAACCATCCTAATTTTTGTATTTTATTATTCTCATACTTTTCTTTAAAGTTTGACCACTTACATGAGTGTCCCTAAAGAATTGGTTGTTCTTGTCTTTGAATTTAAAGTAACATCTTTGTTTTTCAGACTTAATTTTTTCACTTAATATTATTTTGAGACCTATGTGGATGCAGTAGCTTTAGTTCATTACTATTCACTGCCTTATTATATTCTATTGTGTAGAAATGCCATAGTTTTTTTAGTTTTCTAGTTTTTTGGTTTTAGGAAAATACTGCTATGAACACTTATACATGTTTCCTCAGGCACTTTGTGTAGGGGTTTCTCCATGTCCTTGTTTTGAACCATGGCCCTGTAGCATGCCCACACACACACACACACACATCTTCAGTACACATACCCCTGAACCAAAAATTTTACTATATTTTTGTGTAATTATGTGAAATACAATAATTAATGTATAATAAAAGCAAAATATAACAAACATTCTGTTCCATTCAGTTTCATTAAAGTAAAATTCCTTTTGTGACCCACTAAACTGATTCACAACTCATCAGGTTACAGTAGCAGTTTGAAAAACTACATATAGGAGTAAATTTGATGGGTCCAGAATATGTTTCACTGTGAACTACAAGTGAGTGTTCCCATTGCTCCAGTCCTTAGTATTGGCAGACTTTAGTATTGCCAGTCTTGTGGTATCATGCCCCATAGTTTTAATTTGCATTTCTCCATTACTAATTGGATTATCTAGTAGGGAGATCTTAATTACTGACAGAATTACAATGCATTAACAGAGGTGTGCACATTGTATTTATGGAAGCTTGACATGAAAGCACCTAACCCACCCCAAGACAGTCAAATAAGGTCTTTCAAAAGATTCTAAGAAGCCATTTGGGATTTCCGAAGTCATTTCTCAGAAAGCTGAGATTCTTCCTAGGTAAAATCTTTTTGGGTAAAAAATACCTGAATTCTTCCTAGGTAAAATTCTTACTGCTGTTACAATTCACTTAGATGTTTATCTAAATAAAGTAGTTCTTAACCTTTCTGATATCTCAAGGCCTTTGAAAATCTGATGCAGATTAAGGGCCTATCTCCTAGAAAAACTGTATATATCGTGTATATTAAATTTCAAATTGGCATTTAGTTTTGGAGAGTTCTTGGCCATTCTTGAACGCTTCGGAGAAAGGATAGCCAGTGAGAAGATCCAATAACTCTCAAGAACAGAGATGGTTAGTTCTCTGTTCCACATTAAGTTGTTTACTGTGCTGGATTGAGACCGCTCCCCTTCTCCCATCTTGAAATGTTCAGTAAAAGTTTGATGTAGCCTACAGCTTTACATTGGTGGTAGAATTTAGGTTGATGTCCATTATGGGGCCACAAGATATATGTGTACATCATGTGTGTATGATGTGTGTATATGGACACAATGGTGTATGTATAGACAGGGTGAGCTGAAGTTGAGTCACAGAACAGAGATTGTGAATCCAGCAAAAATTTGAAGCTGAAGTGACTAACGAAAGACCCTAAAGAATTTCCAGAGACAGTGAGGAAGATGGGTGTTTCACCCATATTTGAAATGGTAGACTGAGTCAATTTGATTTAAATCTTAATAGATAGGATTATTTAGTAGCCTTGAAACTTCCACAACGTGATAAAGGGCTGACAGCAAATATCTGGCTTAATAGTAGAAGATTGAAAACGTTTCCTCTAAGATCAAGAACAAGACGTGAATGCTCACTGTCACCGCTGTTACTCAACATTGTACTGGAAGTTCTTGTCAAAGCAGTTAGGCAAAATAAAAATAAGAGGTATCCAAATCAGAAAGGAAGAAGTAAAACTTTCTCTGTTTGTAGATGATGTAATACTATATACAGAAAATCCTGAAAAATCCACAACAAATCTAGAGCTAATAAACGAGTTAAGCAGTGGCAGGGTATAAGATCAACACCCAAAAGTCTGTAGTATTTCTGTACACAAGCAATGAACAATCAGAAGAAATCAAGGGGAAAAAACCCATTCAAATAACAACTAAAAAAAAAAATCAGATATATAGGAATAAATCTAACCAAAGGTGTCAAGGATTTGTACACATAAAACTACAAAGGTTGCTAGAGGAAATCAAAGAAGACTGAAATGAAAGGAAGGAAATTCTGTTTTCATGGGTTGAAAAACTAAATATCATTAAGATGTCAGTGTTACCCAAAGCAATTTATAGACTGAATGCCATCCCAATTAAAATTCCCACATCCTTCTTTGCAGAAATGGAAAAGGCAGTCATCAAATTTGTGTGGAAGGGTAAGGAGCTCTGAATGGCTAAAGCCATCTTGAAAAAGAAGAATGAAGTTGGAGCAATCATACTTCCTGATCTTAAAAACTTATTGCAAAGCCACAGTAATTAAAACAGCGTGATACTGGCACAAAGACAGAGATAATAAGCAAACTCAAGAGTTAGAATCTATAGAATGTAGAATACGAGGGAATTAATTGAGGGGTAGAGAATGGGAAGCATATGCTTCATTTGTATGGAATTCTATTTAGCTCGATTGGAAAGGTTTGGAAAGGTTGGTGATTACGTAGCACATTATTGTGAGTGTAATTAAGCACTGAATTATATATGTGAATGTGATTAAAAAGGGAAGTTTTAGGTCATATATGTTCCTGAACAAAAGGTAGAAGATAAAAGATAGAACTAGGTATAATAGTGAAGCCTATTGTGGATGATAGACTGGGGTTAGTATTACGATATGAGAATGTTCATTCATGAATTATTATAGCAAATGTACACACTAATACAAAGTGTTAATAAAAGGATGATATATGGAGAAAAATATACCTAATGTAAACTTTGGGTTGTAATTAATAGTACTGTTTTAATATTATTTCATTAGTTACAGCAAAAGTACCACACTAATACAAAGCGTCAATAATAAGGAGGCATAAGAGAACATTGTAGTCTTTTTTTTTTTTCATGCTGTATGGTGGTGGTCACATTTCATTCTTTTTCCATGTGACTGTCCCGTTATTGCAACACCACTTGTTGATTTTTGGGGGCAGGGGAGAATTCACGGACTGGGAATCAAACCTAGTCTCACATGGCAGGCGAGAATTCTACCACTGAACTACCCTTGCACCCCCACATTGTAGTTTTTACATGACTTTTTGTAAACCTACAACTTCTCTAATTTAAAAATATAGTAATTTTAAAAAATTATGCTAAGCAAAAGAAACCAGACATAAAGCACTATATATTGTATTATTCCCTTTGTATAAAATGTAAATATAAACAAATCTATAGAGACATATGACCCAGTAATATCGCTACTAGGTATATACCCAAAGATTTGAAAGCAGGGACTCGATCAGATATTTGCACACCAGTGTTCATAGTGGCATTATTCACAGTCACCAAAAGATGGAAACAACCCAAGTGTCCATCACCTGATGAATGGATAAATAAAATGAGGAATATACATTTAGCCATAAAAAAGAATGAAGTCCTGATGCACGTGCCAATATGAATCTTGAGGACATCGTGTTAAGTGAAATGAACCAGACACAAAAGGAAAAATATTGTATGATCTCACTGATTTGAAAAAGTTAGAATAAGCAAATTCACAGAATCAGAATCTAGAATATAGGTTACAAGTGGATGGCATAGGGAGAAGGAACGGTAAGTTAAGACTTAAAGTGTACAGGGTTCCTATTTGGAATAATGGAAATGTCTTGGTAATGGGGTGGCAATAGCATAACATTGTGAACACAGTTAACAGCTCTGGAATATATATATATGAATGTGATTAGAAGGGAGAATGTTAGATTGTGTATATGGTAACTAAAAAAAATCCACTACACAGTGAACCCTAAGTTAAACCACGGACTTTAGTTAATAGTACAATTATAAAAATGTGCTACCATCATATGTAATTTATGTTCCACAAGGCAATGCAAGGTGTTGGTGGTTGGGTACTGGACTCCTGTATTGTATGCGGGGTTGTTCTCTAAACTTACAATTTCTCTAATGAAGAACAAAAAAAAAAAAAAAGGAAAAAAATTATGTTTTCTTTATCTGCTAATACCACCCAAAAAATTTAACTCTGTTTTTCCCAAGGGCTTTGTATATTCATCTAATGCCAAGATCTAGAATTTATCTTTATCCTTTGGTCCAAGGAACTTTGAGGTGAAATCACCTCCTTCCATGATCTTTTTTTTTTTTTTTAAATATGTAATAGGTATCTATGCATAAGTCAGAAGGTAGGTATTCTAAGTTTTGTTGGGAGAACAGCAGTTTGAAAGGAAGAAAGCATACATGATTCAGCCAAGAAGAAAACTAATCTCTCAGCAAATCATTTTCAGCTTTCTTTGAAGAGTAGCTGTTAGCAATGCAAATGTGAGATTTGAGAGCACAATAAATAAAGCATTGAAAACCTTAGATGGTATTTCTGAAACACTGGCACTCAGAAATTGACTAAAGCAGACAGTGAAATGCATTCCTGTTTGGTCAGAGGTTGTTAATGGTCCTGAATATGTCTCCTGTACATGATGAGCATTGGGTAGGTGCTAAGCAGAAGGTGGTGATGATAATGGAAACTGCTTAGAGATCAGGACTGTAAAGAGTCTCAGGAAAGATTGGTTTAATGAAGGCTTAAGTTTTTGGTGACTTCAGGGGTTTTGTTTTTGTTTGTTTATTTTGGTCTTGATTTTGCTTTTATTGTATTATTCAAATTTTCTCTTTCTTTATTGATCTTCTGTCTAGATGTTCTGTGCATTGATGAGAGCGGGGAACTGAAGTCTCCAACTATTATGGTAGAAGTGTTTGCCTCGTATTTTGGAGCACTCTGACTCAGTGCATAAATATTTATGATTGTTATGTCTTCTTGTTGAATTCTTCCTTTTATTAATACATGCTGTCCTTCTTTGTCTCTTTTTTCCTTCTGTTTAATTTTTTTCTTTTTTTATTAATTTTTAGATTTTTTTAAAAAATATACTAACACAAACATTCTTAACTTATGATCATTCCATTCTGCATATATAATCAGCAGTTCACAATATCGTCACATAGTTGCATATTCATCATCATGATCATTTCTTAGAACATTTGCTTCAATTCAGAAAAAGAAATAAAAAGACAACAGAAAAAAATTCATACATACTATACCCCTTACCTTTCCCTTTCATTGATCACTAGCATTTCAATCTAAATCTATTTTAACATTTGTTCCCCCTATTATTTATTTTTATTCCATATGTTTTACTCGTCTGTTGATAAGGTAGGTAAAAGGAGCATCAGACACAAGGTTTTCACAATCACACAGGCACATTGTAAAAGCTGATCATTATATAATCTTCTTCAAGAGACATGGCTACTGGAACACAGTTCTACATTTTCAATCAGTTCCCTCCAGCCTGTTCATTACATCTTGACTAACAAGGTGATATCTATTTAATGCGTAAGAATAACCTCCAGAATAACCTCTCAACTCTGTTTGGAATCTCTCAGCCATTGACACTTTATTTTGTCTCATTTTGCTCTTCCCCCTTTTGGTCAAGAATGTTTTCTCAATCCCTTGATCCTGAGTCTCAGCTCATTCTAGGATTTCTGTCCCACGTTGCCAGGAAGGTCCACACCCCTGGGAGTCATGTCCCATGTAGACATGGGGAGGGCAGTGAGTTTGCTTGTTGTGTTGGCTGGAGAGAGAGGCCACATCTGAGCAACAAAAGCTTCTTTGTCTCTTTTAATTGCTTTACATTTGAAGTCTAATTTGTTGGATATTATATAGCTACTCCTGCTCTTTTCTGATTGTTGTTTGCATGAAGTATCTTTTCCCAGCCTTTCACTTTCAACCTATGTTTGTCCTTGGGTCTAAAATGCGTCTCCTATAGACAGCATATGGATGAGTCCTGTTTTTTAATCCATTCTGCCAATCCATGTCTTTTAACTGGGGAGTTTAATCCATTAACATTTAGTGTTATTACTGTAAGGTTAGTACTTTCTTCTACCATTTTGCCTTTGGATTTTTTTTTTTTTTTTTTTTTTTTTTTGCATGGGCAGGCATTGGGAAACAAACCTGGGTCTTTGGCATGGCAGGCAAGAACTCTGCCTGCTGAGCCACCTTGGCCACCCTTGCCTTTGGATTTTATATGTCATATCTAATTTTTCCTCTTTTTACCTTTATTGATGGTCTTCATTTCTACACTCTTCTCTACACCTCTCTCTGCTGTCTTTTCCTATTTGTCTCTATCCCTTTAATATTTCTTGTAGAGCTGGTCTCTTAGTCACAAATTTTCCCAGTGTTTTTTTGTCTGAAAATGTTTTAATTTCCCCCTCATTTTTTCACCCTCTCATTTTTGAAGGACAACTTTGATGGATGTAGAATTCTTGGTTGGCAGTTTTTCTCTTTTACAATCTTAAATATATCATGCCACTGTCTTCTTGCCTCCATGATTTCTGCTGAGAAATTACGCATAATCTTACTGGGTTTCCCTTGTATATTATGGATTGTTTTTCTCTTGCTGCTTTCAAAATTCTCTCTTTCTCTTTTACATCTGACACTCTGATTAGTAAGTGTCTTGGAGTATGTGTATTTGGATCTGTTCTGTTTGGGGTGCACTGTACTTCTTGGATCTGTAATTTTAAGTCTTTCATAAGAGTTGGGAAATTTTCAGTAATAATTTCCTCGATTAGTCTTTCTCCTCCTTTTCCCTTCTCTTCTCCTTCTGGGATACCCACAACACATATGTTTGTGCGCTTCATGTTGTCATTCAGTTTCCTGAGTCCCTGCTCATATTTTTCCATTCTTTTCCTATGTATTTTTTTGTTTGTTGGATTTCAGATGTCCCATCCTCCCAGTTCACTAATCCTACCTTCTGCCTCTTGAAGTCTAACATTGTAGATTTCCATTGTTTTTTTTTTCATCTCTTCTCCTGTGCCTTTCATTCCCATGAGTTCTGCAATTTGTTTTTTCAGACTTTCAATTTCTTCTTTTTGTTCATCTCTTGCCTTCTTTATATCCTCCCTCAATTCATTGATTTGATTTTTTTGTTTTTTTGTTTGTTTGTTTTGTTTTTGTTTTTACATGGGCAGGAACCGGGAATCAAACCCAGGTCCTCTGGCCTGGCAGGCAAGCATTCTTGCCTGCTGAGCCACCGTGGCCCCATTGATTTGATTTTTGATGAGGTTTTCCACATCTGTTCGAACACCGTGAATTCATTGTTTCATCTCCTGTACCTCATTTGAATTGTTGGTTTGTTCCTTTGACTGGGCCATATCTTCAATTTCCCTAGTATGATTCGTTATTTTTTTGCTGGCATCTAGACATTTCATTTCCTTAATTAGTTTTTTCTGGAGATTGTTTTCACTCTTTTACCTAGGATTTTCCTGCTGAATGGCATTGTTGTCTGTCTGTACTTTGACATTCAGTTCAGCTTATTCTAGACCTCTGTAGACTCTCAGGTTTTGTTTAACGGATCAGAATTTTTTCAGTTCTTTCAATTCTTTCAATTGTTGTTTCTTGCCGTACCTGTATAATGCCTTTTTCTTTCTTTTTGCTTAGGAGGGTCTGCTTAGGTATTATAAACTCCAGTCAGATTTTCCAGACCAGACTGGCCTCCTCTCAGGAGGAAAGAGTCACCTGCCTCAGTTTTCCCTGAGGGTGAGAGCCAGCACGTTGACAGACTTTCCTTTGAAGCCTCTGGACTCTGTGTTTTTCCTATCCTGCCCAGCATGTGGCACTTGTCTGCCTGCGGGTCCCGCCAGTACTAGGTCATGTGGTACCTTTAACTTTGGCAGACTCTCCCTGCTGGATACATGGTTGAGACAGAGGAGAGGTTGTAGCCTAGCTTTAATCGCTTCTGTTTTCTAGACGCTGGGGTCTGAGTTCCTTGATTCCACCTGAGCTGGGCTCTACCCCTCTCCTGGGAAAGCGCAGCCTCCAGGAAAATACCTCCTTTCACCTGACCAGCCTCTTTGCCTCTCAGACAAGCGTATTGCCTGGGGCAGTTGGAGCCTGCAAAGCCCTGAGTTGTAAAAAAAAAACCTTTCAATTTGTTAATCAATAGCTTAAGTTGGTATATTGTTTATGTACCTCCAGATCCTATGTGTCCCCTCCTTTTTTTAGGGTCCAAATCTTTTCAGGTATTTTGTGTTGTCCAATCCAAAAACCTCTGGGGTTTTTTGTTGTTGTTTTCCGTCAGCCTTGTCCCTCTGCATGAGGGCAAAAACTAGTAACTTTAGCTTTGATTTGAGGTTTAGCTGAGCCGGGGCCCTATTTTTAGTAGTCAGAATTTGTTAATTAATTCCACAGTTGGGGCTTGGTTGCGCTCAGCCTCTGCTGCTGGTGAAGTCCTTTTCCTTTCCCCTCTGGGAAGCAGCCTCTGGGAAAGGGCACTGGCCACTACGGCTTGAGGGGCACTCATGGTTCTGGGTGGGCTTGCAGCTGGTCCAGCTTGTCCAGACTGGGGTATGCTGTGTGTCTGGTCATTGATATGGCCCCAGCAGTTGTTCTGTACTGTTGCTGGGAATTTAAGCTGCTCTGGAGGATCAACTAAATCCCACACCTCACTAAACCGCCATATTGGACTCTGTTTTCCCATTTATAATTGACTTTGCTTTTTAAGAGTATTTGGGGGGTAGGGGACAACTTAGAAACTAACAATTCGATACCTGATCCACTTCATAGCATGTCACCCTCTACAGAGCTTTGCTATTTTAGAACCATTGCTGTTAATTTTTCCCTGTTAAGAGGAATCTGGCTTTTTGTTAAAGCTTAAATTCTCAAAATCTTTGTTCTCAGAACTTGTTTACACTCATAGAAGTGATTGGCTTAGTTATATCTATCTTTATTAACAGTGTTAGAAATGAAAACAGAAAAATTTTAAATTCCTGTCAATTAATTTTCAAATGATAAGTCCTTTACATGTTAACACAAGTAATACAAATAAGTAACTTTTCCAAAACAACAGTGAAAAAGTATTTAGTGAGAAGAGTAGTATTGTTGGTTGTAGATCTCTTTAGTTTCTGGCTGAATAGAAGATGTTTGATTCTCATATCTGTTTTTCCGTTTAGGTGGTTTCAGTATGTTGTTTTGCTTGCATTATCTGAAGAAAATACAGTCTCAACCAGATGAGCAGTAGGAAAAGGAAGGGGTATTTAATAGTCTTTTCAGTTAATTGTGATGTCCTTCTATGATGCTATACCAAAATTTGAATAGTAGTAGTTCTAAAGTTTAGCTGCAGTGTGGAATCTGAAACCATATCAATACACTTTTTATTCTATTACATTAAAATCTTTTAGTTTCACTTGTCTTTGAATGCGTTTTTATTTTTAACCAGTGTGCATGATTTGTAACATCACACATTGGTCATTTGGAAATAAGGGTTCAGTGAATTATGCAGGTCTAATTTTGACTGATTCATTAGACAGTATCAGAAAAGTCAATGTTCATTAATATCACTGTCAATCTCATCAGAAAGGTCTTTAAATATGAGAGGACTGTCTACTTCCCGGTGACAAGTTTTTCAAAATTTATCATTGGCAATGAATACTGTTGTTGTTCTCCTTGAAGTGACAGACTTAACTTCATTCATTTTTAAGATGTCTGGTAAATACCCAAGTATGAATAACCATAATTTGTCTGCCAGTCATTCTTTCAAATTAAAATAGTAGGGCGGTGTGGGGGCAGATAATTTACCTTTCAAAGCAGTGGCACAAGTGCTTTTCCTGGAGAAAACAGTCCTACCTTGGTGGTCAACAGCAGTACTTTATTACTTCTCATTTGCTACAATAGAGTATTACAAGATATTCTTACCAGGCAAAATTTACTTATTTAATAAAAGTATATGTTTCATTATAAATATAATGATAAACATTTTAAATATTTTTATTTATTTATAATAGTTACACATACACACATGTGAATGAATAAACGAAATGTGATATATCCATACAATAATGTTATTTGGCCATAAAAGTGATAGGTACTGATTCATGCTAAAACATGGATAAATCTTGAAAATATAATGCTAACTGAAAAGGCCAGACACAAAAGGTCATGTGTTGTATGATTCCATTTATATGAAATATCCAGCATAAGCAAATCTATAGAAATAGATTAATGGTTGCCAGGGACTGGGGAAAGGGGGACATTGAATGACTGCTATAGGGCATGTTGCTTCGTTTTTCAGTAATGAAAATGTTCTGCACTTAGATTGTAACCCGGGTTACCCAGCTTTGTGACTAACTAATAATCATTGAAATGTGTACTTAAAAAGATGGAATCTTAAAATACGTGAATCACATCTCATTTTAAAAAAAAAAGAGAGTTTGCAATGAAAAACGCAGTGAAGATAAACTAAAAAGAAAAAAGCTAGCTTACAGTCAACTGCAGTTTTCCAGTTTTTCATGCCCCATGAGCATTTCTTTCCCATTCAAGTTCCCCACTTGAAAAGATGGTGACAACTATAACACAGTCCAGGAAGTTTTAGGCTTTGAGTTTAAATTTATTTTTTTTACTTTTAATTTTGAAATATGTTTAGATTTACAGAAGAGTTACAAAGATAGTACAAGGAGTTCCCTTAAACCTTCACTCAGCATCCTGTAATATTCACTGTCTTACATGACCTTGCAAAATTTATCAAAACTACGAAATTAACATTGGGTACATTATTATTAACTAAACAACGAGCTTTATTCACATTTCTCCAGTTTCCCCCACTGTTGTTCTTTTTGTTTTCTAGGATCCCACATTGCAGTTAGTTCTCATGTCTTCTTAGTCTTCTTTAATCTTTGACAGCTTCTCAGTCTTGTTTTTCATGGTCTTGGACACTTTTGAAAAATGCTGGTCTTGTATGTTGAAAATATCCCTCAATTTGGGTCTCATGTTTAGGAAGAATACCAAAGGGGTGCCTTGTCCTTCTCGTCACATATGGTATCAGCATATGTTGATACATATCTTGTTAACCTTGACCATTTGGTAAAGGTAGAGTCTGCCAGGTTTCTCCACTCTAAAGTTACGATTTTTCCTTTTTAAATTGATCTTTTTTCCCCCTTTGTTTTTCAGTTTTTAGTGTCACTTTGGATTGATGTTCTCTTGATATTAATGAAGGAATGTTGGCACTTGTTACTGAACTTGAATTCCCAGAGTGCATTGTAGCACCAGTTGCATACTGTCATGGGAAGAATAGAGGAGACATCCACATTTTGTGAAGAAAAGCTAAGCTACTTTTGCCAGGAGGGGGAAAGGTGTTGTTTACTAATTGGATTTCCAAGTCTTTATTGGGCAGCAGGATACTACTTCAGAGAAGAGGAATGGGGAACGATTTTGGAGTTCGGATGACATACCTCTCTCTTTTGCAAGGAAGTGATAGCTTTTTTTTTTTTTTTTTTTTTTTTGGTACATGGTCCAGGAATCAAATCTGGGTCCTCCTGCATGAAAGGTGAGCATTCTACCACTGAATCACCTGTGCACACGCTTTTTTTTGAGCAGGATTTTTTTTAAGCTATCTTAGAAAATCAACATGCTTAGACTAGAATGCCTAAAATCTTAGTCATTTGTTCTTTTTTCTTTTCCTATCTGCGCATCTAGAATTATGTCCAATTGAGTGTTTGACCCCAAAAATATTGGCAAATTAACATACCTGATCTTTGGTGTACTTCATTTACATTTAACTGATGCTTTTATGTCAGAATCCAGGACATAATCCCATCAGCTTTCATTATTAGTATTAGGCATGTACTAGTAAGCAAGGTGAAGTCCTTTTGGGAAATATATTGTGAATTCTGAGCGTTTACATTTGAGCCATTGCCACATGTTGCCACACTATTTTCCAACTCTGTTATGGTTCCCTTAACTTGGTGGAGACCTGGAAGCTTTCATATGTCATCTTGAGAAAGCCTTGATTATTCCTTGGTACAGTCTCAGTGCAGTCACCAATTATATGACCAATCCTTGTGGCAGCTGGATACCAAATTTGCACCAAAAAAGACGTATCTTGAAAAGATGAACGTTTTCCAAGATTTTGAAGTTTACTCAGCGTCATTCCTTGTTATCCAGTTTCCATATTTGTCTACCTCAAACCAATCACAACAGGAAAACAATAATCTTGATCTGTTATTACCAGACTCACTCAACGGCTTTTGGAAACATTCTTTCTAAATTATGTTGCTTCTTTGTTCCTCATTATTCTCTTTCTGAAGGTTTGAGTATTTTCATTCAGCTGTCCTTTTTTTTTGCTTCTCATTATATGAATACAGTTCTATTACCAACATGTAAACATAGCTATAATATGGCATGGTTCTTTGGTCATGAATTATACCATTTTTTATAGATATTTTTTTCTAATGGGTATGCTTCCCAAGATTTTGTTTTCTAAAGCAGTTAAAATCCTTTAGCTCCCAATTTATTTGTTTTTAATTGAAGTCAGTGGCCTTTATTACTTCAACAATCTTGTGCAACCCTCACATTGATTCCTTTTTGTATTTGAGTGTAGCAAGTTGTGTGTATAGTCTCCCAAAGCTTTATATATACTGACAGGCAAATTTCTCACTGGCTTCAAAGTTTGTGCACTGCTACTGAAGGTTGGCTAGTTTTATCGATAGCCAAGTAATTGGATCGTCGTGTTATAAATAGCTATGGTTTATTAATAGCCATTGTCATACTATAATTGCATGAAATAAGAGCTCTAAATTTGTTCTCACTGCTTTAATTTGGAGACAAGAGAGTACTGTTTCTTGCTAGAAATTCTGGAAATGTCTTTATAATTAAACAAGTACCTTTAAAAATTCCACATAAAATGTTGCATGCTAGTCTATTGCCCAATCTACTGTACTCAACTGTATTTAACCCACTATATGATTCCCTTTTCTTGGCCTTCTTAAGAAATTAGCCTTGCATAAGCAAACTGGGCATTATTTTACAGTAATATGATGGAAAGAGACTAGAGTTAGTCAATATTAGATATTGGTCCTTTTTAGTTCATCTAGCTGCAGTTAAGTTCTACTCCAGGTAGTTAAAAGGCAGTACCAAAGTTTACTACTTAGTTTCTTTTGGGGAACTTTTTAAATAATTGAGCTAGTGATAAAACAATGAAACTCTCTCCCAGGCTTCCCTGATGTTTTCTGGGACCTCATGCTCCCCTAAAAGCTATGGGAATTGCCTCAAGTGGTTTGCCATATTTATATATTTTCTCTAAAATTCTGTTCCACCTTGAAACAGTCTCCTAGCATTTGTCCTTTATCTGCATAACGTGAAGCGCCACCTTTTCTACTGGAGAAAAATGGAGTCAGCACAGTAGTGTGAGGGAATCATATCCAGGCTGTTCTCAGAGCTCTGGAGGACTGCTCAACAATGAAGTTTTCAACAGAGAAACTGCTATTAAACAAGAGAGAAGAACATGTGCATACAGAGAAGGCTGGCTTAGTGTAATGCTGCCAGCATTTTGTTCTCTGTTTAGCTATAATACGGAGGTTTTTTGCTGAATGGTAATTAGAAATGTTTAATGTCATGATAGTCTTTAAATTTAGTCCAGGAACTTTCTCCCATTTTCCCAAGAACCAAGTCTTAGTCTCTGTCTTCCCCAAGAATAACCATAAGGTGATACTCTTGGGGTGTGTCCACTCATGGTCGTGACCTTAAATCTCGTTGTTTTCTTCCAAGCAGGTCAGAGTGCTTTATCAGGAAGACCATTGTCATTACAGCAGATCTGCAAAAAAATACTGCCCTTGGATAGATGGAGTGCCTTTCATCCAGGATAGGGTTTCTCAACATGCCTGGCATTTTGGCTAGATCATTCTTTTTGTGGAGAACCGTCCTGTGCATTACAGGATGGATAGAGGCCAGCATTCCTGGCCTCTACCCACTAGTTACCAGTACTTTCTCCCTCCACCTCCAGTTGTGACCAAAAAAAAAAGAAATGTCTCCTGACATTGCCAAATGTTCCCTGGTGGGGAAATCACCAAGGGTTAAAGAACCTTTGAACTGAGTTTTCTCCCAAAGGCAGGAAGATGAGGCATCCTAACTCTTACCTCAGCTCCCTAACTTCAGAGTAGACTTTCTTTTTCTAACGAGTAAGAACCGAAGAAAGAATGCCAACTCTCCTTGTGTGAGTAAGTAGGGGGGAGTTGGTCAGAACTGTAGCTCTGGATTTGGTTGGTTCCGACTGAAGATGGGAAGTGATGAGCCAGCAGCGACCCCCTTACTACCTGCCCTCTTGTTCCTGTTAAACTAATGTTTAGAATTTTTCTCTTAATGAGTCAGCTGGTAAGCAGTCTTCTGCCAAAGCTGTTGTGAAGCAGAGTCATAGCTGAGTTTTGTACACATGAGTTCCCATTCTACTGACTTTTTCTTCCTGGAAAAATGGAGAAAGATACCAATGAAAATAGAAGTGCTAAAAGGGATTTGTGGCTTTAGTGATGGTTTTTAAAGACAATTAATCCCAGAATTTTCCTAACAGTAATAATTAGAAAGCACCACTGTTGTTTAAAAAAAAAAAAAACCTCAGATATAACCGAATTATAAAGCCAGTAGTATAGCAGAGTCCATATATTAGTCCTGGCAGGGGATTTTGTGGCAATGTGCGGTTCATTGGAAGCATCCTAGGTGTAACCTGAGATATTCAGGCACGTAAGTTTCATTTTTCACGTGCTTAATTTGAAATGTGTGTACTATGTAGGTATTGGGAATTGCTAAAATGTCACCAGACTTATAGAAGTGAAAGAGACCAGAGGGACACACTTCTTTCACAGAGAAATGAAGCTCAGAGAGGTTAAGGACCAGAGCAGAGGAAGGAAGATAGGTCTTTTGAATCCTCCAGACAGTTATTTTCCATTTCTACATACTATTCCCTTACTTGGCTGCACAAGAATAGCAATAAACTGAGCACAAAAATGGTGTCTTAGAAATGGTAGTAAATGCAAAATCCAGAGGTGGAAAAAGGAAGCACAACAGCTTTGCGTCCTCCAGAAACGCTTTAGCTGCCTTTTCTTTTACTGTCCAGTCCACATTGTGGGTTCAGGTCTGAGATGAGGAGAGTGGGAAATCCAGTCTTGTTTTCTTCTCTACCCTGCTGAAACCTTCTGCTATTTTCATTAAGGTCAAAAGAAACCTTCCCAAGGCTTAATTGCCAAAGCAATACCAAATACACAGCAGCTCTACTTATAATTCCCTCACTGAGATTTTTTACCATGGCATTTTGCTTTAAGCTCTCTGCTAATTCAGCCAGTAGCTTATTTTGGAGAGAAATTACCAGCCTTTTCCTGACAACATGACAATTGCCCAATCTTTCACAGATTTCCTCCACAAGGTAGATGTCAGGCCCAACATTACAAAAGAAAGTCTTTCTGAACTTTATAGTAAAACCAGTTGGCTTTCCATGGAGTTATTAATAGCTTGAATACCACTTTGGATTTGTGAACAGTAGGTTGTAGTCAAGAATAGCAGCCATTGAGAAGTGTAGATGCAGGTGGATGGGCATGCCATTACTGCTGAATTTGCCTAATTTACAGCCATTAGCATTTATGTAAAAATTTAAAAACTGCTGCCGTGTCAGTAAAACCCAATAAGGTACACATAGCATCATTAGAACATAACATTACCCAGAGTCCTAAAAAGCATTAGAAAGTGCTCTGGGAGTAGAAGCTCCATGCCCCATGCCTGCCCAATATGCTTTTAGGCCAAATGTAACACCCGCCTGAGAAAATAATAGTCATCATGAAAATATTTTCTCTCCTCCCAGGTCAGGAAGCAGATTCATAATGGAGTCTACTCTCCACTGTGAATTTTCAGATGAGCAGGAAACAACCAGCCATTACCAACTGAGGTTTTCCTGCTGATAAATGAACCCTGAAGCCACAGTGACCTGTCTTGTCAATGAATTAATGAAGTTAATGAAGAATCTGTTCCTTGCATTGACCCTATCCATAAAAGCTTTCAGGAGAGCTGAAACAACATTCCTCTAATTTATGAGTTAACTCTTTCTTACTTAGCCAGTTGGAAACTTTGGTGAGAAAGAATCTCTCTGGCAGAGAAGTGGAGAGTAAGCTAAGAAGCTTCTAATTTTTTATTTGAACATTAGCTTTACTTACAGAAAGAAATTTCATCAAAAAAAATTTCCTCTCATTGAAGAATCTTGATAAAATTAGTCTTGTGTTTATTTCCTTTTACCCCAAAGCAGTAACATTTTATTGAAAGATTTTCCCACCCATTCCTCTGACATGAAACTGCCTAGAATAGAGCAATATAAATCATTTGAATTTTATGTAAACAGAAATCAGAGTCCTAAAGTTCTGCATGTCCCACTTCTCCTTCTAATCGTTGGAGACCTGCTGTAATGAGTAGATAGCATTTATACACAGGGGATCTGTTGTTTGCTAGCTGCCAGAATGCAATATACCAGAAACAGAATGGCTTTTAAAAAGGGGAATTTAATAAATTGCTAGTTTACAGTTCTAAGGCCGATAAAATGTCCCAATTAAAACAAGTCTGCAAAAATGTCCAATCTAAGGCATCCAGGGAAAGACACCTTGGTTCAAGAAGGCCGATGAAGTTCAGGGTTTCTCTCTCAAGTAGGAAGGCACATGGTGAACACAGTCAGAGTTTCTCTCTCATCTGGAAAGACACGTGGTGAGCACGGTCAGGGTTCCTCTCTCATCTGGAAGGGCACATGGCAAACAAGTCATCATCTGCTAGTTGCTTCTCCTGCCTTCCAGTTTCATGAAGCTCCCTGGGAGGTGTTTTCTTTCTTCATCTCCAGAGCACTGGCTGATGGACTCTCTGCTTCTTGGTGCTGCAGCATTCTCTGCTCTCTCTGAATCTCTCATTCTCCAAAATGTTTCCTCTTTTATAGGAAACCAATCAAGACCCACTCAAATGGGTGGAGACACATCACCCCTAATCCAGTTTAACAACCACTCTTGATTGAGAGACATCTCCAGGGAGATGATCTAATTACGGATTCAGACATACAGTATTGAATAGGGATTATTCTGCCATTTTACGAAATGGGATTTTGATTAAAACATGGCTTTTCTAGGGTCCATACATCCTTTCAAACCAGCATAGGATCTAAAACATCAGATAAGCAAGCACATAACAAAGGGTCGCCAAACATTAGGGGAAAACCAACACTACAAAAGACAAACACTAAGCTCAAGAAATTAAAAATTTAACTCTGGAGGGTCCAAGTAATTAGAACATAAAGCAGGTGACTTTAAGGGAAGTGTATTTAGATTCTGAGTGGATAAAAAGAGACTATTGCACCCAGGAAACATGATCACACCAGTATGAAAAAGAATGTATTTCATTTCCTTGATCTTGGGAATAAAACATGATTGTTTAACCAAAACCCCATTAAAGTGACTGAAAGGCAGAGTGAACACAAGTAAAGGGAGTTAGTGAGCAGGAGGAGAGAGCAAAAAATTTTCGTAGAACATAGAATGATAAAAAGAAATTGAAAGTGTGACAGAAATTGTCGTGTCTATTTAATATGAATTCTAGGAGAGGTTGGAGAAACTGAAGGTGAGGAGAAAATGCCCAAAGAAATAAATAATGGGAGAAAATTTCCTAGAAAAGCAAAACTCTTTAGATTGACAGGGCCCACCAAGCATCTAATGTGAATTTGTGAATTTAAGGACACTTGCATTTTACACATATAATGGAAGTTTTTAAATGCTAAGTATAAAGAAAACTCTTCTAGAAGCTTCCAGAAAGAGAAAACTGTCCACCCTATAAAGGAGCAAGAATTACATTGGCATTAGAGCATTATTGGCAACACTGGATTCAAGAAGACGATGCAACAATCTGTTCATAGTTCTGAGGAGAAACAACATACACCCTATAAGTCCATACTCAGGGATACCACAGGTATTAAGGGCAAATGAACACAGTTTTCAGATATGCAAGAACTCAGATTCTCACTTAGGATCCGTTTTTTATAGAATTACCCTGGGGATGTTGTCCAGAAAACTGAAAAAGGAAACACAAGAAACATTAATGAGCAAAAAAAAAAAAAAACCAACAATAAAATGTATTAGGTCAATAACAGCTGGAACTTGGGTAGCCAGTTGCTCCTGACAGCAAGGGCATCTGTAGCCACAGGTGAAAGCAGTCACCCAATCGTGGTGTCCTCTGATATCTCTCCTGGTGGTGAAAGGATAGATGTTCAGGCCTCCCAGATTATACTCATCCTTAAGATGCTCGACCCTCTGCTGCCCTGAACCAACCCTTCGCCCACCCCTCCTCTGCCTCTCTTACCCAAGTATGCTTGCAACTCAGTAACTTTCCTTCAGTTTCACATGCCTTGATGAATGGTTCTTACCTTCTTGCCTTTGCTGAAACTAGGCCCAGTGGGCCCCTGAACACACCACTTCCCCTGCAGCAGTCCCAACTGGCGGGGTTTTTTTGCTTCCTCAGGATCTGGAGATAAAGTAATAAATGGCTTCCTAGTACCCCATCACTGCTTCCACAGTCTCCCTCCTCCTCCTTACTGGATTTGCCATTGAAGTTAGTGGACGTATTAAAGTATCTGAGCCAGAAGGGAATGAGAAGGTAATCAGAGAGTGGAACCTTTGAAATAAAGGTTGTGGAGGTGACACTTTTGTTGGTTATAAGTTAATGCCTATTAATAGAAGGGCATTAATAGAAGGTTGAGTTGGATCAAAGAAAAAAATGATTGGCTCTAAAGGTTGAGAGACCAAGTTTGGATCATTTGTGAATATTGAAATCATACAGAATGATGACCTGAAGGAGAGAGAGAAAGGAAAGACAAGAGCAAGCACCTTCAAGCTCTGCAGTCAGCGACTTTGAAGGGGAAGTGACTCGAGAAGTCAGTGGATGGTCCCACCAAGGAGGTACAGAGGGCCCTGAAGTTTATGACCTGTGCTGAGTGTTTGCTTAAAGAGGGAGTTTGGAAGCAGTGTCTACCATCCTCCAGATCCCTGTGTGCATGCTTCCTGCCTACCTGCCGTTGAGAACAAGTCCTAACTCTAGCCCTGTCCACACTCACTGTTCCATCTAGGTGTTGGGATCCTCCTGCTCCACCTCACCTTGATCTGCTCCTGAGCTTGTTCCCAGGACTTTCTGTGGGGCCATTCACATCAGCAGCTTTCCTGTCACCCACGTTAATGAGGGCATCCATTTTAATTAAAACATAAAACCTTTAAAAGCCTTAGAACACTGGTACATTCATAAAAATAAAAAAACTTATGCATGGCAAAGGTCACCATAAACAAAACTAAGGACAAAGTATGAAAAAACTGTTTGTAACTCAAATCCAAATAAGGTACAAATTTCCCTAAGAGCCCCAGCAAATCAATAAGAAAGATATCAACTGTCTAGTTTTTTTAAAGGACAAAGGGAATACAAGCACAAGAGCCAGAAGGGAAATTCAAATGGCATTTACATTTTGGAAAAGATGCTAAATGTTGAAAATAACAAGAGAAAATCAAATTTAAATGACAAAGAGATGCCATTTTCTCCCAGATTGTCAGAGATCCAAATTGTGAACTACTGTATGTTCACCGTTGGGGGACTGCTTAATAAAGTATTGTTCTTCCATAAGGTAAATTAACTTGCGGTTTTAAAAAAGAATGGAAATGTACTTTATGTACCAATGGGGAATAATCTCTGAAATACATAGATAAGTGAAAAAAGGAAGTTTCAGAATAATGTACAGGCCATATCACCATCTGTGTTAAAGGGGTGGATGCAGATGTGTACAAACGTATCTTGTTTGTATGTACGTGAAATTAGAATTGCTGTGGCAGGAAGAAACCTGGCCTTCTCACACACCTGCTCATGCCCACTACGTTCCTGGACTTTGACGCGCACTAAGTTCAGGATCACTGCTCTTCTTGCTGCTTAGTGTGTTCTTCCCTTAGTACTTTTCCTCCCTGAGTTCTCAGCACAGTTGTGTCCTAAAGGAGGCCTCAGTCCCTCTAGCAGCAGCAGAGCCCCCACCCTGGGCCCACCTCTCACCACCTACCATGTTACCTCCTCTTCCTTCTTCCCTCCACTTACCAGGACATGACATCTTTTCACTGGTTTGTGCATTGCTAGTCTCCATAACTGGCTCTAAACAACTTGGGGAAGGGGGCCATCTGTCTTGTTCTCTGCTATATTCCCAGTTACTAGGACAGTATCTGGCACAAGGAGGGTGCTCAGTTATCAGGGTTTCCTCAGTGATCACTAAAATCCCAAATGATACTGACCTTGCTGAGAGTGAAGGAATGCAGAAGAAGAGGGCAGAGGGGCAGCTTCAATTGACTTATTTAGGAGAGGCTTATGTTAATTTCTCTCAGATGATTTTTATCCTCATCTAATAGTTTCTTACGTAATTCTTTGATCATTTTGGAACTAGTCATGAGTTGCTTATGTTAGACCTGGCCCCTCAAACGAAAACTAAATTTATTTGTCACAAATGCTTATAGATCATTTGCATTTATTATCAGAAACACTTAATAGACCTAAGAAATTAGGTTCTGCTTAGAATGTGAGAAAATCAGCTACCCGAGGAGGGGTATAGTCTCTGAACTGTCAGTGATTGTAAATGCACTGGAAGAGACACATTAAAACTGTTAAGAGTGGTTGTCTCTGAGAAAAAGAATTAGATGTCGGAGGGACTGGTAGGATGTCCTTTTTCACTGGGTCCCTTTCTGGTCATTTTTAATTTTGACTATGTGTGTTAACCAAATAAAGTTGTGGGGTGTTCCCCCCACCCCCCAAGGGAAAGAGGCACTGAAGAGATATCTAGCAAATACTTCATGATTTGAAGCTTGGCGAGTGAGCAAATGATTGCATTAAAAGCCATCAAGGCTATGATAGGGGTGGGGTGAGACCCCCACTTAATAGAGGGCTGGATCCCAAGTGACCCCCAGGAGAGTAGGGGCACCTGAGCCATTTTGTAGCCTCCACAGGAGTTCCCTTATTCCATCAATTGACCTGCTGAGTAGGCATATTTCTCTGTCTCCAGACTTTTCATTTTGGCAGGATTTAGGCTATGCTTGGAGTGTTCTACCTTTTGTTTTTTTCTTGGCCTTGTTTTGACAGAACAGAGAAAGGTAGGGCAGGAGAGTTCTTATGGTGCCTTAAATGATCTGTTCTCCCTTCTTCCCTCCTCCACCCACTGTGCTGCCCCCAACTGATGGCTCCTGCTTTGCAGCACCAGCCTAGGCCAGCTTGTCAGCACTTTTCCACTGGGGCTTACATCCCAGGCAAGTGCAGATGTTCTCTGGAGCATTGCTGGCTGGCAGGATCTTCTGGATAGCTGGAATTGCTGCTACAGTTTTATCCTTTTTATATCCTCTTTTCTGTTCCTTTTCACTTGTTTGTTGTTTGAAATGGTTTTCTTTGGATTAAGTAATTACAGGAGAAAAAAGCAAACCTTTCTACAGTTGCAGTGGGAATGGTTTTACAAGGAGGAGGCAAGTCCCATATCCATGATGGGAGTGGGAGTGGGGTGATTGACCTTCCAGATGATGATGAGGGAACTAATATTTCAATAACTCAGGGCCAGAGACTCTTGAGAGCATTAACGATTAATAAAGCTCACTGCCTCTTCACAGAGTTCAGTTGGTCTCTGTATCTCAGTTACCAAGGTAGAAAATGTGAGGAAGTGATTTATCGAGGGTGGGGACAGCACCCCACAGCAGATGAATTTGGAGTGCAGCCCAGAAGTCTTGACATCATAATGCCTTGCTCCAACCACCATAACTTCCTTCCTTATTTCTTAATCAGCTTATGGAGAGAATGCAAGAAGGAATATGCTGCATAAGTAACTAAAATGTGGTATGAATGGCTTTAAAGACTTCCTCTCATGTCTTTTTACTTCCCTCCCCCTATTTAAAAAAAAAAACCTTTCTGGTTTAATGACAATTTCTGTGACTTCTCATGACTTCCCTTTCTAACTCTCATTTGACAGAGGCAAGTCCCTTTTTCATCCTTCCCATGATTTACTTTAACTCAGTGGCACTGCCCCCAGTGGTGCAGCCATCAAAGATTTTTGTGTTTCTAAAACTTAGCTTGCCAAGATTCGGAATTTGCTTCTAAAAGCAAGTAGTTTAAAGAACTAGCTGCTGATTAAATTTTCTTTAAATCAGTACTACTGCTACTTTTTTCCTCTTATGTTGACCCCACAATCATATAGATGCTCCTGGTTTAGAGTGAGAAAGATTTGGACAATTTTTAATCTCTCAAGATTTTCTTACCCCCTAAGATTGAAGATGATAAATTATTTTGAAGGCAACCTAGAGTCAGAGATTTTGTCTGTATGACAAACACTGAATTCTGTTGATTGGAATCCAGATGATTTTTAAGGTGATATCAGATGATCCCTTAAGTTTCATATTTGTTTTTCCATCTCCCTACTATGCATGCCTGCCTTTGATTGTGGCAGAGATCTCCTGTCAGTCTGTTTTCCCCAGAATATAGAATGTGGTAAATTTTGGCCTCTGCTCCAGAAGGACCCCTTGTCTTGTTCAGAAGAATCAAATCAGTGCCTTCTCAACCCTGTACATTTGCCAGGTACACCATCTTTTCCTCATAAATGATTTTCATACATTAGGTTTTTTTGTTTTGTTTTGTTTTTTTACATGGGCACGCACCTGGAATTGAACCCTGGTCTCTGGCATGGTAGGCGAGAATTCTGCCACGGAGCCACCGTTGCACCGTCCCATACGTTAGTTTTTAACTCTAATCTCAAAATATCGTTTTTGTTGAATTTCTTTTCTTTAAAAAAAAAAAAAAGCCTGCTAGCTTTTCTTGTAGAAATCAACATACTGGTTTTTAAAAAGTAATTAATAGGGCGGGCCATGGTGGCTCAGCAGGCAAGAATGCTTACCTGCCATGCCAGAGGACCCAGGTTCGATTCCCGGTGCCTGCCCATGTAAAAAAAAAAGGTAATTAATAGACTATTTTTTTTTTAAGTACAGTTTTAGGTCTACAGAATAATTGAATGCATAAAGCATAGAGGTCCATTTACCCACCCTAGGCACACAATTTACTCGGTTATTAACATCTTGCATTAGTGTGGTATATTTGTTACAATTAATGACCGAGTATTGATCATTGGCTATTGCCTATAGTTTATTTTAAGGTTTACTTTTTGTGTTGTACACTTCTCTGGGTTTTGACAAATACCATAATAATATACATCCACCACTACATTTCATGGACCCTGAAATCTCCTGTGCTTCACCTATTTCCACCCTTTCCTCCCTCCCTTCCCTTCCGCAAACCCATGGCAACCGCTGATCTTTTTTACCCTCTCTCTAGTTTTGCCTTTTCCAAAGTGTCATGTAGTTGGAATCATACAGTATGTAGCCTTTTCATGCTGGCTCCTTTCACTTAGCAATGTGTGTTTAAGGTTGTTCCATTCTTTTTGTGGCTTAAGCTCACTTCTTTTTATGGCTGAATAATGTTCCATTGTACGGATGTACTAGTTTGTTTATCTATTCACCGATAAGGACATCTTAGTTGTTTCCAATATTTGGCAATTGTGAATAAAGATGCCATAAAATTCCTGTGCAGGTTTTTGTGTTTTCAGCTCACCTGGATAAATTCTGAGGAGTGTGATTACTGGATTTTTATGTTAAATCTTTATTTAGCTTTATAAGAAACTACCAACCCAAATGTCCATCAGCAGAACGGTTAAAAAAAAAAAAAGAAACTACCATTCTGTCTCCCAAAGTGGTTGTACCATTTTGCATTCCCATCAGCAATGAGTAATAGTTCCTGTTGCTCCCCATCCTCCCTTCATTTGGTGTTGGGCATTGGATTTTAGCCATTCTAATAGGCCTGGAGTTGTATCTTTTAATTTGCAGTTCCCTAAGCACATACGATGTTGAGCATCTTTTCATGTACTTCTTTGCCATCTATATCTTCTTTAGTAAACTACATGTTCAGATCTTTTGTTCATTCTTTAATTTAGTTGTTTGCTTTCTTATGATTGAGTTTTAAGAATTTTCTGTGTGTTTTGGATACAAGTCCTTTATCATATATGTGTTTTGCAAATATTTTCTCCCAGTCAGTGAACTTTTCTGTGATCTCACAAGTAACTTCTGTTGAGTTTCTTTTCTTTAAAAAAAAAAAAAACTTACTGAGTTTTCTTGTAGAAATTGACATGCTGGTTTTAAAATTTTAAATGTATATGGAAATGTGAAGGAGTTAGAATAACGAAAATAATCTTAAAAAAGAAAAAGTTTGATTAATTATTCTACCTGACTTACTATAAAAAGCCACAAAGTGAAGACAGCTTGGCATTGGTGAAAGGATAGATAAGTAGGTCAGTGAACAGTTCAGAAATAGACACACACATACATGGTCAATTGATTTTTTTTTTTTGTCAGTTGATTTTTGATAAGGATGCCAAAGCAATTCAGTGGACTAAGGAAAATATTTTCAGCAGATGGTGCTGGAACAACTCTTTACACATATTGGCAGAGGGTGGATTTTGGCCCTTCCTCATCACCATACGCAAAAGGGAATTTGAGAAGTGTCATGGACCGAAACAAGCTAAACTACAAACATTTAAAAATAAAAATATGAGAATACCTTTATGAACTTCGGGTAGACAAAGATTTCTTAGAGTATAGAAAGCACTAACCATAAAAGAAAAATGCAGTAAATTGCATTTAATCCAAATTTAATTTAATTTTGCTACTCAAAAGACATTATTTAAAAAATGAATAGGCAGGCCACAGACTGAGAGAAAATATTTCCCGAACATCTCTGACAAAGGATTTGTATCCAAAATATATGCAGAACTATGACTCAATAATAAAAAGACAAATAACTTAATTTTTTAAATGCCAACAAAATTTGACAGTCATTTTACAAAAGAAGATAGAAAAATAAATAAGCACATGAAAATAGCGTTGCTCATCATTAGTCTTCAGGTAAATGGAAATTAAAATCACAATAGATCTTACTTCATACCCCCTGAAGTGGCAGAAATGAAAAAGACTGACACCAGATGTTGGTGGGAAGATGAAGCAGTCAGAACTCTAATACGTTGCTGGCGAACGTGTAAAATAGTACAAACCCTTTACAGAACTGTTTGACATGTTTTGGTAAAGTCTTTGTCCCCAATTTCTAGGAAAGTAAAAGGAGTTTCCTTTATATCTTTGGAATTTCCAGTAAAAGGAGCAACTTTTGTAGATCATGGTGGGCCCATCAGAATCATAACTGATAGCTCCAGTTTAACGAGATAACAGGGAGGGGCCAGCCATACCTGCAGTCTCCAGAAAGACCAGCCAGGTGGTTAAGGGGTTGCAGCTTTGAACCCCTTATCAGCCCCACTCCACTAGCCCTGAGAGTGGGGAGGCTGCTGAGCCATGTGGGCCTTGAGTCCACTAATCATGTCCATGGAATGAGTCCCATAAACTTAGGACACTTGAAGCTCCAGTGAACTTCCATGATGGATAATGGCATCTCTGTACCAGGAGGGTGATACATTCTGACTCCATTGGAGAAGGCATAGAAGCTTGCATTTGAGACCCTACCATATTACAGTTCATGACTAGACATCCTGAAGACTTTCACAGGATGGGGTGCCCAGGCCTGCCAAGGCAAATTCCAGGCTACCAACAGCCATTTAAGAATGTCTGCCATCTATTGAACTGAACAAGTGCTTTTCCTATGCTTGTTCTGAAGTACTTACTTCCCCTATAGAAAACCTGGTTAAGGTTGTTGAGCAACTGATTAGCCAATGCAGAGGAGAGCTCTTAGAGGCATCATTTACTGGAATTTCTTTCTTCATGGTATATGTGGTGTCCCAAGATTCATTCTTTTAACAGATGTTTATTGAGTGCCTACCATGTGCCAGGCACTGTGCCACGTGCTTAGGTTACATCAGTGAACAAAACAGGCATAAAATCGTTCCAGCCCTTATGGTGTTAACATTCCAGCAGAGAAGTAGACTTTGTTTGCTTTTGCTTGCTTAGCTTTTTGTGTCCATATCTCATGTTGTGCGGTATGTTAGAAAAGAATCAGTGTTATGGAGGAGATGAGATCTGAGGAGGGTAGGGGTGATCAACAATGTCGCGTGTTGAGGGGGAAGCATTAAATGGGATAGGCAGGATAGGAAGTGTCATTGAGAAATTGAGTTTGAGCAAAGACTTGAGGGAAATGGGAAGGTTAGCCAGGGTGAGATCTGGGTAGAGAGAATTTTGAGCAGAAGGAATGGCTTGAGGAAAGGCCTATAAGGTGGACACATGCCTGAGGTGGAATGAGTGAGGAGAGGAGGTCAGAGAGGTAAGTGCCTGGCCAGATGTTGCCCTCCACTAAGATGTGGACTGCTGCAGGCAGAGCAGGCTTGCAGGGGCAGTCTACTGGACATCCAAGTGGAGATTTCCAGTGGGCAACTGGGAAATAGTTGAATAAGCTGGTGTCAGAAAAGGAGGTCTGGATTGAAAAGAGACATGTGGGAGTCATAGGCATACAGATGGTGTTTAAGCCCTGGGACTGGGTAAGTCACCCAGGGAGCACATGTGGAACATGAAAAGAAGTTTTAAGGATCACATTGGGAGGACTCCCCAATGCCTTCAGAAAAACTGAAATTAAGAGTCAGACAAGGGCGGTTGCCGTGGCTCAGCAGGCAGAGCTCCGACCTGCCGTGCTGGAGGTCTAGAGTTCGATCCCTGGTGCCTCCTGCCCATATTCAAATTTAAAAAAAAAAAAAAAAAAGAGACAAGTCTGAAATGAAGTCCATCCTACAAGACAACAGATCTGAACACTTCAAAAATGTCAGTTTTTTTAAAGGTTAAAAAAAAAAAAAGGAGGCGGGGACTGCTCTAAATTAAAGGGTATCGGCTTTTCTTTGATTGAAAGTTTTCAAAACCAAAAGTTTGTGGGAAACTGAATTACCATATGGTTCAGCAGTTCCACTTTTGGATATATGTATCTCAAAAAATTGAAAACAAGTTTTCAAAAAAAGTTGGTATATGAATGTTTATAACAGCACTGTTTACAATAGTCTGAAGGTGGGAACAACCGAGATGCCCATCAGCTGATGAATGGATCAACAAAATGTGGTATATCCATGTAGTGGAATATTACTCATCCATAAATAGGAATGAAGTACTGATACATGCTACAACATGGATGAACCTAGAAAACATTGTACTAAGTGAAAGAAGCCAGACACAAAAGTCCACATAGTGTAGTCCATTTACATGAAATATCCAGAATCGGCAAATCCACAGACAGAAAATAGGTTAGTGATTGCCATGGTCTGGCATGAGAGAGAAATCGGAAGTGACTGTTTAATGGATACAGGGTTTCCGTTTGGGTGATAAAAATGTTCTGGAACTAGATTGCAGTGATGGTTGGTCAACATTTATTGAATGACTAAATATCATTAATGGCAAGTTTTATGTTATGTGTATTCTGCCACACACAAAAAAAATTTGTGGGGGCAGAAAAGCCGAAATTAAAAATACATATATAAGGTGGGCCACAATGGCTCAGCAGGCAGAGCTCTCCCCTGCCCTACTGGAGACCTGGGTTTGCTTCCCGGTACCTGCCCATGCAAAACAAACAAACAACAACAACAAAAACACACCTGATTTTAGGGCGGGCCACGATGGTTCAGTGGCAGAGTTCTCACTTGCCATGCCGGAGACCTGGGTTCAATTCCTGGTGCCTGTCTATTTAAAAAAACAAAACAAAACAAAGCATATATATGGTTGCCAAAGATGATTTGCCTCAGAAAAAGGTAGAACAAGCAAATCCCAACTCCCAAATCTATTCATTTTTCCTAGCAGCAGCAGGATTTTCGTTTCTTCTTGGATTCTAGAGATCATCTTGTCAAGAATGTAAATGTAGGGGTGACAGGAAGCATTGACTACGGTGTGCCAAACATCGTGCTGAGTACTTCACATCACGTGCTATTTCCTCATTCTGGACTTCCCTATCCCAGCTTGTCTCCCTTGCAAGTTCCTCCTCATCCTTAAATTCTGAGGTGCTTCCTCAGCCCTCTCAGCAGTGTTCTCCAACTCCTGCTCTTAAGCTTTTGTTGCACATCCTGTGGAGCAGTTCTCACATAATGTAATTACTTATTTGTACATCTGTCTCTTGTGAAGGCATTACATGAGGATAAGAAATCTGTGCTATATCTTCACCAATGGGTCTCGCACACTGAAGGCACTCCATAAATATAGTTTAAATCAGTGAATATTTCATTTAATCATCACCCTTCGTGATAATTATTATCATTTTCATTATACTAATTGGTTACTTGAGGCTTAAAGAAATTAACTTGCCTAGAATTTAAAAAAACAACAACAAAAAACATTAGGTAGCCGGACACTTTTTTCATTTGTTTTTTTATTTTGAAATAATTTCGAATGTATGGAACAGTTATAAAAATAATACAAACCCCATGCAGATAACTCCAACATACCCCCACACTCAGATACCCAGCTCCATTAGCTTTTAACGTTTTGCTACATTTGTCATATCATTCTGTTTATCCATTAGTCTGTCCACTTGTCCATCTATTCAGAGGCAGGTTTTTGCACAGACTACCAATCTGTTGTACCCCACTGCTTTAAAAACACAGATCCGATGTAGTATTAATGATACAAGCAATGCTTAGATAGTCTAGTATTCTTGTCTGAAGACTAGATTTCTGGTTCTTCTAGCTTTCAAAAACTTTTTATTTGACTATCAATATAGAAAAAAAATTAACAAAGATTAAATGTTTCCTGAAGGAGGCTGCAGTAGATACCAATGGAGAGAAGTGTGTTGCTTTTGAATGCTTAGACCCTGACTTAAATCTTAACCGTTTTAAGGAAACTTATTAGCTAAAGGAATAGGCAAAGCTGTAAAGAGAGAAAGTAGATGGATGAGTCATTGCCTGAAGGTGGGGGTGGGGTGGGGAGTGACTGCTAATGGGTATGAGTTTCTTTTTGGGGTAATGGAATGTTCTAAAATTAGATTGTGGTGATGTGGTGAATATACTTAAACCACTGAATTGCACAATTTAAAAGGGTGTATTCTTTAGTACCTGAATTACATCTTAAGAAAACTGTTAGCTGAGAATAAGATATAATTGGTCATCAGATTTTTTAGTGTTTTTGAGAACACATATACATTTAGTAGTTTATGTATTTGGATTATTGTTTCCCTTATGTTCATTCTTAGAGAAAAAAACTCTTATTCCATGAGATTAGGTAGTTTGTTTGGGGCTTTGTTTTGTTTTTAGCCTGGGTGCCCTCCATTTAGTTCCATCACTCAGATGAGGCAGCAGGTATCCCCTGGCTCCAAGGCGCTGCCCTTCATCTGGACAGTGGACATAATGAATGTGTTCGCACAGGCTTTGCAAGGTTTCCGGCTGAGCCCTGCAGTGAAGGGAAAGGCAGCACCCGCAAGATAGCCATTTAGTCACAGACTCACATGCTACTGGCCTGCAGAGGACCCTCAGGACAGAGGCCTTGTTCTCACGGCAGGGGAGAATAATGCTAATGAGTGCTTGTTAATTTTCTAGAGCAAGCGGCTAATATGCAAGGACAAATTGAAGAACTAGAATAGTCTGCCCTTCCTGTCAGCTGCCAGCCAGGGATTGCTAAAGCTCATTTTCTTCCCCTCCCCTCCCCTTTCCTCCCCTCCCATACATACATACAGTGGAATATTCATACATACATACAGTAGAATATTATTCAGCTATAAAAAAGGAATGAAGTTCTGATACGTGCAACAACGTGAATGAACCGTGAAAACATCATGTTGAGTGAAATAAGCCAGACACAAAAGGACAAATATTTATGACTCACTGATATGAAATAATTAGAATAAGAAAATTCATAGAGTCAAAAACTAGAGTATAGATTATAGGAGACACAGTGGGGTTAGGGAATAGAAGTTAGCCTAAATTATACAGTTTCTGTTTGAGGTGATGGAAAAGTTTTGGGTAAGGATGGTGATAATGGTAGCACAACATTGTGAACACAATTAATAGCACTAACTTATATATTTGATTGTGTTTAAAAGAGGAAATTTTAGGTTGTATATATGTTACTAGAATTAAAAACTTGAAAAAAAAAAACAGGGCTTTACAACACAGTGAACCCTAATGTAAAAAACTATGGACTATGGTAAATAATACAATTATAAAAATGTTCTTTCATCACTTGTAACAAATGTACCACACTAATGCAAGGTGTTATAGGGGATATATAGGAACGCTTATTTTGTGCACCCCTGGCTGGCAGATTAAGGGACAAGACTTTACATAAGATGTATAAAGACTGGTTTTCTCTTGCTTTAAAGATGAAGGGTGGAATTCTTTTTGGTAGTCAGTGATGCAGTGGGTAAAAATCTTCCTTTTAGTAAAGAGAAACTATTTTGTGGGTATACAGATTGCCCTGCTATGGTTAGGATCTATGAAAAATATTTCCTGCATGCAGTAAAAAGAAAGTTTTCTGCTTTCTACACCAAACTGTGTAGGAACAGATATATCTCTTTGTTGAAATTCATTACGTTGCCTTAGCAAAATGCCACCTTGAAGCTCATACTTAAATAGGTTCCTTCTTTTGATCACCCTTGTGCAGATAATTGCTTCCCAAGGGCTCTTTCATTCTGGGTTGTGATGGGTATTATGACCCAGGGAAGAACTGTGCTGCTAGTGTATCCCATCTTTTTAAGAAGAGGTGGGAGTTGTCAGGTGTGGGGGGATGAGGAGTTTGCGGGTCAGGGTCTGAACCTTGTTAAGGCATCCCTGGAGGTTAGCAGAATTGTGGCCTCTGGGAAACCAGGAAACAGACGCTCTGGCAGCTGAGTGAGCCAGCAGTGTTGCAGATGCTGCACTGAAACATATTTGGGAGTCAGGTCCCAGCAGGAGCTCCAAGTGCTGAGAAATGACTTTGCCTCCCACTTTAGATTCTTCTAATGAAAGGACCATAAGGTACACACACACACACACACACACACACACACACACGTGAGAGAGAGATAACTGAGGTATCAGGCATTGCAGCTATGTCCAATGTCCTTATCTTTCTCATTTGAAATTTAGCATGCTTATATATAGCAGTGAGAAGTTTCAGGAGGGGGGAGTAATTTTGCGAAAGGTCTGTTTGCCTCCTTATACAAGTTTCATTAAAACCATGTGGCCACCCATTTCTAGATGGGAGCAGACATGACCCATTTTAAATGCGGTCTCCATGATGTCAGACTAAAGCAGTATTTCTGGCCTGAGACCACCCTCATCTCCTGAAACTTTAGCCTGGTCTCAACCTGGGAAGTACCCAAGAATCTAAAATTTATCTTACATTGACATCATCAGATGTTTTCATGAGATAGAGAGCTGCCTGGCAGGAGAAAGAAACCTGAAAGTCAAAGAAAAAAACAGAATGCCAAAGGTTTAAGAAGGCAAGCCAATTCTGTAATCAGCAATTAGCCATAAATTATACAACCCATGATTTAGGCACATTTATCTTCTGTGTCCTGGGCTAGTTTGAGAGATGCGGTTTCCCAACCCTCACCCCCCTTGCATTTTCCTGATGGGCTTGATGGGGAGTTGGGAGAGCAGAACTGTGGATATATGGCTCCTGTGCTGGCTTGAGCAGTGGCAGAATTCTCCTTTAGAGAGGTCACTGACTTGTCAGCACCAGGTGCTGATTCCGCCTGCTTCTCCTCTTCGCCTCTGTGGCTGTGATTAGATGGGAACCCACATGGAACCAGCGTCTGGAAAATAAGCTGTGGTCTCAGTTGAGCTCCCAGGGATCTGCAAAAGACAAGTGTCATTATGGGCTCCACTAGAAGCTGTATTTGATAATTTCTTTTAAATTCTGCTTCAGAAATGTAAGTGGTCTGTTTGCATTTGTCAAGAAATTTGCCCAAGCTGTATCTGCTTACACCAATTAAAGCAACAGCAATTTGCACCTCAGGGGAAAAGCATCCTCCTTACACCCCCCCACCCCACCCCTGGCATAATCCTCATTTCCATTAAACTAAACAGTTCCTTCTTGGAGAGCTTTACTCCTGTAAAATCGTAAGCCATCTTTCTCTGCCTTGCCATGCGTCCTCCACCATGAGAATGGTGTAAGAAAAGAAATTGCTGAAGCAAAGAAGAAGAAAGGGAAATGGCACCATCTCTTTTCCAGGGAATGAGATGAAAGCACATGAGAATGGGACAGAAGGAAAGGGAAATTGTAAAGTATCATTTCCTTGAGGCCTGGGAGTGGGTCAGAAGGATTTTCCCTTGTCACTGACTTTAGTTTAACTCTTGAATATCGGACACCCAGACCCTTGAGAAGACATATAGTTCTAGGTGAGGGCTTCCATGATTTCCAAAGAGACCTCTCTACATGCCACTTTCCTGTCCAGTCGTTGCTGATGATCCCTTAAACTTTGCCTCTTCTCTTGTTACTACTCTTTGATTTTTTAGAGACTTTCTTACAGCTGGGTCCTTATTATCCCTATAGGATTTTCTGAATGTTTGCCCTTCAACAGGATCCTTTACTATTCATTCACCCCACTCTGTCCTTAGGCATGGTCAGAGCATTGTAGAGTGAAGCAACAGAAATAAGAATCAATCTTTATTATATTATCCCACATATTACATAATAACTATAAATTAATTATAGAGGAGAAAATGTACCTCTACAAATGAGAGGTTGGGCAGTCTCTACTCTAACCAAGGGACCAAGCTTAGTAGCTCCGGTAATGGGATAGCCTGACCTTATGTGGCTCCTAATAAGTTGCAATAAGAAGAACCCAGCCTCATTAATACTACGTAGTATTCTTGGCAAAAGTATTTAACCCGATTCTATTTATAGGAAATGGACAATCTAAAATGAGCAACATTCTATAAAACAACGAACCTGGGACTCTTAAAATTGGCAGTGACATCAAAGAGCAAAAATAAACAAATGAGAGACAAGACCACTTCACACCCATTACTATGACTGTTATTTAAAAAAAATAAGGAAAAATAAATATTGGCAAGGATGTGGAGAAATTGAACTATCATGCATTGCTCGTGGCAGTGTAAAATGGTGCAGCAACAATGGAAAACAGTTTGACAGTACTTCAAAAAATTAAACTTAGAACTGGTCATGACCGGCAATTCCACTCTTAGTAAAGAATTGAAAGCAGAAACTCAGACAGATTCTTGTACATCAGTGTTCATAGTAGCGTTATTAACCATAGCCACAAGTTGGAAACTTAACTCAGGTGTCCAGATGAATGGATTTTTTTTTAATGGCAGGAGACTGTGCTAGGTTAAAAAAAAAGATGAAAAGAGACAAAAGAAACTTCTAAATATGGTGTACAATGGAAGAGAATGGGAAACAACTGCCAAGTTCATTTGGGGAAATTTGAATATGGACTTTATGTTAGATTGTGTCATTATAGCAATGTTAAATTTCTTGGCTATGATGCAAGTGACAGAAAAATGTCCTTATTCTTAGAAGACATATATATGCTAAAGTATTTCAGAAGCAAGTGATTTGATGTCTTCAACTTATTTTAAAATGGTTCCACACCCTTCTCCAGAAAGTAAGGAAATTGAGAGCAAATGTGGCAAATATTCATAATTGGTGACTCTAGGTGATTGATATTTTGTACAATAGTTGTTGCATGCTTCCAGCTATTCTGTAGGTTTGACATTTTTCGAACGATAAAGTTAGGGAAATGTCTCTCACCAGGACATATTGGAGTTCTTGTGCTAAAAGATTGATTTCCCGTAATTCTTCCAGGTTACCTCCTTAAGGTTACAAAAGAACAAAGAACAAAATTAAAAACCACTGAGAGGCTAATCCACACTGGTGTCTGAATCTCAAGTCATTGACTTTTATTATTAAAAATGTCCCAGGAGGGCGGGCCACGGTGACTCAGCGGCAAGAACGCTTGCCTGCCATGCCAGAGGACCCGGATTCGATTCCCGGTGCCTGCCCATGTAAAAAAAAAAAATGTCCCAGGAAACCTCCCTCTGGATTAGTCACTTGATGGCCCAATGCTGAAATGCTTTTGTGAATCTGGGAAACGTATTCTTCCTTTAAAAGATGTTTCCTTTAGATCCTTTTAGTTTTTCAGAATGATGAAAAAAAATGGACCTATAAATTCATTGCCTACAGAAAGAGTAATAGTTTATCTTAAACAGCTCTATTGAGATATAATTTTATACACCATACAGCTTACCCATTTAAAGTTAACAGTTCAGTAATTTTTAGTATGTTTACATACTTGTGTGTCTGTTACCACAATTTTAGAAGATTTACATTACTCCAAAGAGAAGCCCCACACCCCTTAGCCATCAGTTCCCAATCTCCCACTCACCCTAACCCTTGACAACCACTTATCTATTTTTTGTCTCTGTGGATTTACCTATTCTGTACATTTCATATAAATGGAATCATAAAGTGGCCCTTTGTGATCAGCTTTTTTCACTTAGCCTAATTTTTTCCAAGGTTTATCATGTTGTAGTATGGGTCAGTATTTCATTCCTTTTTACTAGCAAGTAATATTCCATTAAGTACTTTATCTTGTTGCCATTGAGTGTTATTAATCAGTTCCATTTTTTCCTTTCCAAATAAACAAATATAATTGTGAACACCTCAGTCATTTGACTTTAATGTATCTTACTTGCTTTGAATAGGAGCAAGCTCCACAACTTGATCTTTTAGATTGAGCTTCCATCTGGAATTTCTTATATAGTTTAAAGGTATACATGCAGAGGGAGAAGACAGCTTGGCAGTATTTCGCTTTCTGAAAGAACCAAGGCGTGTTCCATCAGATTGCATCTTTCAGAAACAGGAGTAGATATACGCTCAAATACCTTAAAGCTTACATGCCAACTGGCAATACAGGCCCTTTTGCGTTTTCATGCTGCATTTCTTTCGGCATTCTGCATGTGAACCAAGCATTTCAGATGCCTATGTGCATCAAGGGAACAGCATGGAGAAATACCTGCTTCTCCTTAACACTTTTCAAATTCAGACCCTCTCTGAAAGGTCTGAAATTGGCAGATTAATAAAAACAAACAGCACATATCCCTTTGTGGCTAGTTTCAGCAGAGCAATAGACCAGTGGAGGACTATTCTTCATGAAGGGCACTAACTTTCTTACAGTGCTAATAATGAAACTGCCTGGTTGTTCAATTAGTTTGTCCCAGAGGGAAAATCCATTTCAGTGTCACTACCAAGCCTTCACTGCAGCCACCTTCTGAAAATAATACCCTTAGTCACGACAGAGACCACTGTGCAGTTAAAGTGCCTGTACAGCTTTTGAGAAGACAATACTTATCTTACTGCCTCTGAATGAATGAAGTCATCCAGTGTAGGTAGAACTCTTACTAGAACCCAAGTCAGCTAGAACTAATTCGTGTTTTTTGACATTGTCACCTGTGAGGCCAGAGCAGGACAAAATGGAGCTCTGCACTCAACAGATAGGGAAGGAAGAGTTGGAAAGGGCTTTCTATACTCTGAAATAATAGATTATTTCAGAATAGATTAGAATTCAGGAATTTTTGCTACCAGAAGTAAAATGTTATGTTAAATACACACACTATAAAAAGGTATGGCAGCTGAAATCAAATCAATCAAACTTAAGAGCACTGTATTCTTGGATTGCCATAAGAACAACAGAAGTGAGGAGAAAATCATATCCTATTTGTATAAAAACTGTGAAGCTGCTGTTTGCCAGCTTTTTTTAACCTTTTGCTGAGAGATGCCACTTTTTCTTTTACTGGCACTATATCAACTTCAATAATAGATTTAAGAGTACTGACAAGGCTTGAAGCCACAAGATATTTTAGAGTATTTGGAACTTTTTGTCTTATCTCTGGTTTTCCATTTTCCTGAACCCATTGTCTCATAGCATAGTATCAGTACAGCATTTGGAGTCAGGGAGGGTTAAACTGTCTCCCTCACACACCGCTGGCTTCAAGTCAGTTCCTTTTGTAGTCTAACCTTGGGCTTTGGAAAGATTACTTAGATTTACACAAGTGGATAGTGAAATTGGCTTGGAGTTTTGGGTTTAACTTTCCATTTTTGCAGATTTCAGCAAAATCCAGAGACAAGCTGAAAAAGAGCTGTGCTTCCAGGCAGTTTGCATTTACCAAGGAATCATCATCATAAACTTTCTTCCCATTTCTCCAGGAAAACCCTGCGAGTTCCAGACCCTTGTATGGCTCTGGAAAGTATCTCACGTATAAACTACCAAAAGGTCCACTTCCACCTTGCAAACACATGACAGATACGAAGGAAACCGTATTTCTGCCAAAGAATCTTTGCTCCAAAGAATTTGCATTTTAGTGGTTAGGCAAGTTATATGATGGAAGGCATATAATAACTTTGTATGCTGAAGTCCTAAATAAAGGTCACTTTGTGCTTCCGTGTTCATGTCTTGACCTTATCCTTGCTGGTCCACTTTAGAGGCTAACTATTGTGGCCTCTCAGTTTAAGTACAGTGTTTAATCTTTTTGTTATGAGAAAAAAATTATTTGGGATGCATCCATTGTAAATATGACAGGGATGCAATTATCAAAAATGAAATGATCCCAAACCATGGACAGGGCTTTGTACCATACAGTCAAGAAAGAGTAAGACATGGGTCCTGTGTACAGGGAGCTCTAGGGCAATAGGGGAAATAAGTATACACATACACACCCTCTCTCTCTAAGCCAGCTCAACAGGTGAACTCGCTGCCCTTCCCACAACATGGACATGTCTCCTAGGGGTGTAAATCTCCCTGGCAATGTGGAACAGAACTCCCAGGATGAGCAGGGCCCCAGCATCATGGGATTGAGAAAGCCTTCTTGACCAAAAAGGGTGTGTTTGTTTGCAAACTGTTGGAATGTGATATACCAAATAACTTTTTAAAAGAGGAAATTTAATAAGTTACAAGTTTACAGTTCTAAGCCTGTAAAAATGTACAAACTAAGGCATCCAAAGAAAGATACCTTAATTCAAGGAAGGATTATGGGTCAGAAACACCTCAGTTAGCTGGGTAGTCACATGGCTGGCATCTGCTGATGATCCCTTGCTCCTGGGCTCCATTGCTTTCAGCCTCTGTTCCTGTAGGGGTTCTTCACTTTGCTTCTCTGGGGCTGGCTTTCATCTCTTGGCTTCCCTTGGTTCTCTCCAGATTCTGGCATGCTTAATATCTCATGGTGATATCTGCTGGGCCCCAAGCATCTCCAAAAATCCGTATCTCTGTTCTCTGCCCATTAGTTCTGCTCTGAAGTTTGTTGGCTCTTTCTGTAGGCTCTAAGGCTTCTGTCATTTCTAGCTCTTTCCAGAATATTTCCTCTTTTAAAGGATTCCAGTAAACTAGTCAAGACCTACCTGAAATGGGTGGAGTCACATCTCCATCTAATCAAAGGTCACACCCACAATTGGGCACGCCACATCCCTGTGGAGTTAATCTAATCACAGTTTCCAGCCTACAGTATTTGATTAAGATTTAAAAAAACAGCTGTCTCTAGAAGATTGGATGAGGATTAAAACATGCCTTTTCTAGAGTACATAATATTTTCAAACTGGGGCAAGGGGAAGAGAGAAATGAAACAAAGTTTCAGTGGCTGAGAGATTTCAAACAGAGTCAAGAGATTATCCTGGAGGTTATTCTTATGAATTATGTATATATATATATATATATATTTTTTTGTTAATGAGGTTTTGGTGTGGCTGGAGGGAAGTATCTGACACTGATGAGCTGTGTTCCAGTAGCCTTGATTCTTGAAGATGATTGCATAACAAAACAGTTTTTACAGTGTGACTGTGTGCTTGTGAAAACCTTGTGTGTGGTGCTGCTTTTATCCAGGGGGTATGGACAGATGAGTTAAAAAAATAAATGGGTAATAAATAACATGGGGATAAGGGGTAAATAAATTGGGTAGATTGAAATACTAGTGGTCAATGAGACGGAGGGATAAGGGGTATGGGATGTATGAGTTTTTTCTTTCTGGAGTAATACATATGTTCTAAAAAATGATCATGGTAATGAATGCACAATTTTGTGATGATGTGAGCCATTGAACAACATGTATAGACTGTATGAGTATGAAGATAATGTCGATAAAAATATATTTTTAAAAAGTATAGAGCTTGATAAAGAGGGAATGCTGATAGAAGAAATACTGAAAAAGATGCAAGGATTTCTCTAGATTTAAGAGAAAATTCCATAGACTGGGGTAAGAGAAAGAAAAATCCTGGGTCTCAGAGCAATGGAATCTTGACTGTTGTTCCCTGGACAAAGCCCAAATATGGCAGGACCTTACAGAGTATCTTAGAGTGGATGACCATATTTACGCAGGGGAGTTAATATGCTTCATTTTTATTATATTTATTTTTGGAGTTGCTATCCTGTCATGCCATGCATGGACAGGCACTTCTAATACTTAGCAATATCAGATTCTCCTCTACTTCTGGGCACATAGGAGAACTGCATTCCTTTATCCTCTTGAAGTTAGGCATGGTCATATGACTTGCTTAGGCCAGTGACATGCAAGCAGAAGTTTTGGCTGTCCCTCAGAGGTGGAAGTATTTAATTGCTAACATTTAGGTCTCCAATTGGTAATTCTGGAGTCATATATTAATATGGAGGGTATTAGGTTGATGTGGCCTTGAACACTAGGTCCACAGAAGACTGCTGTGCTGAAAAAAGTTGCCTGGACTGAGATGGAATTAGGAGAATCATGAAATAAACTTCCATTGTGTGATGCAAAAAAAAAAAAAAAAAAAAAATGCACACACGCACACAAAGTAATGACAGAAATTTAAGTTTGGAAGGACTCTCTAAAGGTTATCTACCCTTCCCCTACACCCCCCAACACCAAGCAAGGTGAAAAGACAGTAGGCTGGGCATCAAAAGCCCAGTTTTAGCTACTGGTCCCAAGTTTAGTTCCCACAGTGAACTGAGGTTTCTTTTTTACAACTTGACTTTACTCATCTGTAAAACAAGGTGGTCGGATTAGAGCACCTCTCAGCTGCTCCCTCTTGTTGGCAGAGAAATGCGTTTAGTAGCCTGAATACATTCTCTACCAATCATCACAGGATGGGATGTAGATACAGTTTTTCTGTATATGGAGCCCCAGGAGATTTTTCTCCTTGAAGCTAAAGATTATGTCTTACAGTTCTGTGTCCCCAGTTGCCAGCCATATCTGCTATACAGGCAAGTTCTCAGGAAATCTTTGTTGGATAAATACAAAGAATGAATGTCTAAATTCCATTCCGAACCTACAGTTCTATTCTTTGGGACAGCTGGGTGCCTTGTGCTGATTTTAAAGATTGTGGAGAAAGATCTTCCATCCTCCCATCACAACCAGTTGTTGCGGCCTGTCAACATTTCCACTTAGGAAGTTATTTTACCAGTGCCTATTCAGTCCCTATTACAAACAATACAGCAGGATCCCTGGCATCCCTGGGGTGGTCAGAAAGATCACTGCTCTCACTACAGAAATCTGCTGGATGAATCTGAGTCCATCAATGCTAATGGGGATGAAATGAAGCAAAGCAAACAATTGACTGTAATATTTTTGTGACAGACTTGTCAGGATGGAGTTTAGGATTTAGTTGCAGTGAAATTTTGCTTAAATTACATTTCTTGCACTAAAGAGGAACAGAATAAGTTTGAGCGAATTATCGTAAACTTTGAATTCAGAAAGAATAAAGACAACATGTCATTTTGTATTCCTTGTCCCTTTACTTCTCTTAGTTTCTGACTTCATTGTCTGTGTGAGGTCTTGGTTGATGTCTGTGGTTGGAGTATGTCTTTGGGCTGTATACAGTGGGGAAGGGAGTTGATCATTGTTGATTGAGAGATGACTGGACAAAGTACATGGAAAAGACAAGCTTGGTACAGTTCTTTTCACCAGTAGCAAACTGCACGCAGCTAGCCTGTTTCCTCAGAGAAGCTGGCTATTTAGAGCACAAGACCACAATCCTTGAAGAGGATTCTAGTCTTTACCTAGAATTTATCATAGTAAGATAAAGTGGTGTGACCTTCAGGAGAAGGTGATAGAAATGTCAGTGTTACTTTAAAAACATCTTGTTAATTAAAGTCTGGATATAGTCTGAGTATAAGAAATCTTTGATTGAGCAAATAGGTGGTGCATTTCTTTTGACTTTGGTAATTTGGGGCTGTATGAACCCCAGAAAAACATGTTCTTGAATTTAATCCATTCGTGTGGGTGTGAACAACTGTAAGTAAGACTTTTGATCAGGTTATTTCAAGTTAAGATGTCGCCCAACTCAATTGAGATGGGTCTTATTTTGGGTCTTAATCCTGTTAGTGGAGTCATCTATAAGCACATTGAAATTCAGACAGATAGAGGGAAAGCAAAAAGCTGAAGGTCAACGAAACCTAAAAGAGAATGGAGAGGCCGCCATGTGCATCACCATATGTCAGAGGAGCCCAAGACCAAGGATAGCCAGCAGCCAGCCCAAGAATGCCACCATCTTTAGAAAGAGAGTATTGCCTTGATGATGCCTTGATTTGGACTTTTTCCTAGCCTCAAAACCATGAACATTTAATACCTTCCCATCATTTAAGCAAACCCATTGTAGTAGAGTGTTTGCTTGAGCAGCCAAGGAAACCAAAACAACTTGCAACAGGTCCATAAGAGGTCTCTTAAATGAAGTACTATTATCTTCTGTAACAGTTTTTATTATACTTCAGAACCAAGGAGTAGAAAATTCACATCCAGCAAGGGGAAGGGAAGGTGATGTCTGTTAAAGCAGACTTTCAGGCAGTACTCCGTCCTTATGGCTTAGGATCCAGAACAAAAAGAAAACAGTGATTATGTTCTGTTGATCTGGGGCCTGGGGCACTGGTTCCTCACAGCAGAGAAATCTCCAAGGGAATTCTGACCTCCCTCCTTCCACAGCTTCCAAGTAGACACAGGAGCCAAAAGCCTACAAGAAACTAGTCCTGATTTACTCCCTTCTAGCTAACCACAGTTCTTAAAAAGGGAGGTGCACTCTTAAGTCACTCCTGCATAGCCTTTTTGCTATATGCAAGCCAGACACAGTCCCTGCCAGCTGTGCTTTCTGGTACTTGCTGCTCATTCCCTTCCATATGCCCTAGGAAGTTCACCATGGAGAAGAGGAGGTGGAGATTTTCACCTTCCAGACAGAGATTGCCCAATCTCTGTTATCATCAATATCTTCTATTCCAAGAAGGAGATTTTCCTTCAGAAGTTGATTTCTAATGCTTCTGATGCTTTGGACAAGATTCACCATGAAAGCCTGATAGACCCTTCCAAGTTGAACACTAGTAAAGAGCTGAAGATTAACATCCTCCCCAACCCCCAGGAACGTACCTTGACTCTAGTGGATACAAGCATTGGCATGACCAAGGCTGATCTCATAAATAATTTGAGTAGTTAGATTCAGGTATCAACTTGGCTGGGTTAAGGTGCCTAGTTCTATTGCTGTGGATATGAGCCAATGGCATGTGAAGCTCATCTGTCGCTGATTACATCTGCAGTCGGCTAGGAGGCGTGCCTGCTGCAGTGAATGATGTTTGATTTAATTGGCTGGTGCTTAAATGAGAGAGCTCAATGTATCACAGCCCAAGCAGCTCAACCCAGGCCTTTGGAGATACAGAAAGGAATTACCCTAGGGAAAATTGTTGGAACCCAGAGGCCTGTAGAGAAGGCCAACAGAGATCGCCCTGTGCCTTCCCACGTAAGAAAGAACCTCAGTTGAAAGTTAGCTGCCTTTCTTCTGAAGAACTATACGTCAACTAAATTAATCCCTTTTTATTGAAAGCCAGTCGTCTCTGGTGTGTTGCATTCCAGCAGCTAGCAAACTAGAACAGGAACCATTGCCTAGTCTGGTACCAAAGTATTTATGGAGGCACTGCAGTCCAGTGCAGAAATCTCCATGATTGGGCAATTTGGTGTTGGCTTCTGTTCTGCCTACTTGGTAGTAGAGAAAGTGGTTGTAATCACAGAGCACGATGATGATGAGCAGTATGCCTGGGACTCTTCCACTGGGGGTTCCTTCACTGCTCCTGCTGACCATGGGAAGCCTGTTGGCTGGGGTACCAAAGTGAAATCTTGCATCTAAAAGACCAGACACACTACTTATAGAGGAGTAGTAGGTCACGGGGGAAGGTGCACTACCACGATGCTCTCTGCAGTGTTCTTCGATGGCACAGAGCTCCTTGGCCAGCAACTGATTCTCAACTCACTTCACTTTCTTCTGAAATCCTGACTGATGAGCCTTAACAGCAGTCATGGAGACATGGTTAAATCTGCCTTCCTGCCAACTGTAATGGAATGAATCCAGGATTTTGCCTTTAGAGCCCTTTCAAAGTAGAAGTGAGCATAAGAGCTTAGAAGCCTGCAGGGGTCCCACATAACAGGTTCTAGGAAGAAGCTTTCAGTTATGATAAGCCTCTCACAGGTTTTGGCTGCTGCTGTGTATGTGTCATTCATTTTGATGAAGCTTCAAATAAAAGACAGGTTGTATTACCTTAGAGACTATCAGATTAGCAAGTCATAAACTATGTTAATAATCTGGTGAACGTGATCTAGAAACTTGCCCCAAAAGCATAATAATAGTGCAGGTGACATTTTACTGATATTTAGTGGTAAAACAAAGGGGGATGGTAGTGGTTTTTTTTTTTTCCTTTTCTAGAAACCTCCTCATTGGTGTGCAGAAAAATCAGTTTTTCGAAGACTTCTTAATGTCATTAGTCAGAAAGTTCACCACATAATCTGGGAATACTATCAGAGCTGTAAGCAGATGGGGAGAGAGAGAGTACAGGCCTGTGGTGATACCCAGATAAAATGGGGAACCCTGGGTTTTTGAGAGCTGATTGGAGAATAAAAGTAGAAATGTAGTCCCTTAAAAGTCCCAAATTTGAAAGTGTTCTCGACATTTTGTAATCTATAAAGATCTGACTCTCTTCTAATTGAGTCTGTGATGCAGGTGACATCATTGACTTTATCGAGCACCCACTGGAGAGGTTTTTTTTTTTTTTGGCTTTTAACAAGGGGAATTTAATGAGTTGCTAGTAAAAATTTATGGAACGTTTCACGAATTTGCATGTCATCCTTGCGCAGGGGCCATGCTAATCTTCTCTGAATCGTTCCAACTTTAGTATATGTGCTGCTGAAGCGCGAGCACTGGAGAGGTTTTGAGACATGATAACTGAAATATCCAAAGGAGAAAGATACACATAAGGGAAATCTTTTAGACCATACCCAAGGAAAATAATTTTTCTCCCTAACAGCCCCTCTTAGCAGACCCTGAGACAAGGATTGGCATGAGGATATTTTATTTAGGAAGTGACTCCAGGAAACGAGTGAGGGAGCAGGAGAGTGAGACAGGAAGCAGAAAATGCAAGAGTGTGTCCAAGGCTGTGAGGTCTCAATGCCCCAGAACTTCTGATAAACATTTGAAATACTTCCCAGGGGTGTTTGTGTGAGGCCAGGAGCCCAGACCATTAGAAACCAGAAGTCTCCAGGTATGTACTTTGGGAGGCTAACCTTGTCCAGAATTGTCTGATGCCACTGCAGCTAAAATTAGAGTCCCCAAGTATCTGCTATGGAAAGAATCAGTACTTTAATGGGAAGGGAACTAGAGGGTGATAGAAACACTACCAGGAGGTATCTAACCCAGGAATTGGGGGATTTGTCAGGGAAGGGTTCCTAAAGGAAATTGTTTCTCAGGTGAGATGAAGGCTAAGCAAAGGAGAGTGAGCTTACGGTTTCCTACTGCAAGTTCAGGATTGTATGGTTGGAGCATAGATTATAAGGGTAGGTATGGTAAGAGGAAGAACTTTGGAAGTTAAGGAAAGAGTTTAAATTTTATTACAAAGATCAAGGAAGAAATTATTAAGCAGAAAGACAGCTGAGATTTGGTGGTCCTTTTTCTCAGTCTGTAGTGAAAGCTGATGAAGAAAATGAATATGGAAGCACTTGCAGAACTAGCATTCTAAGCAAATGAAAGTTGTTATTGCTAATATTGGCAGGCCTTGTGATGTGTTTTAGAAAAGTCACTCAATGAAGTGTCTTACCACACTGGTTGACATAAACAACAGGAATTTATTGTCTTAGATTTGGAAGCTCTAGATTTGGGGCCATGCTTTCTCCCAAGTCTGTAGCATTCTTGTGGTAGCTTGTTAGCCATCAATCTCTGCCTCCATCACATGGTGAGCTGTCTCTTTTGATCTCCTCCTATGGCTTCTGCTACTGTTGTATCCAAATTCTTCTGCTTATAAGGTCTCCAGTCATACTGGATTAAGTCCCACCCTGATTCAGTTTCCATATTCCTGCTCTGCTCCACTTCTGGTTGATTAAGGTGTGTGTGTGTGTGTTGATAGATTATCATAGGGACTGAGTTAACTGGAAAAAAAGTTTAGAGGCTAATTGAAAGCTCATAAAGAACTATTTTGGAGTTTTAAGCAAATGTGGTGAGTAAAATAGCTGTCAGAAGATACCTGAAGTAACATTTTGTCCTAGAGGAGAGACATAGGAATACGCCGCACCAAGATACAAGAGGGACCTTGGTGTGTCCTGGGTGTGCATCTTCCATTGATTTGACCTCTGTTGTGTCATTGAACCTCTGAATTTTATTTATCCAACTCAAAAACAAGGATGCTGTGCAGCCTATTCTAAGTTGTCTCAGGTCAGCATGTAGTGGGGTGTGATCAACAGGAAAGTGCACATCCTCTCCACCAGCGTTAATAGAATAATAATATTATGGTTAACAGTAGTCTTGGTCTTATATCAGTGTGGATAATGACCACCTTGCTCACCCCAGAGCAGAGGTGCTGTGTCATCCTTCACCAACACTATGCAGCAGGAAGACAGCGATCAGAAGACATTAGATCATCTCAAAGGCTCCCTCTCCAGCTCTGAAACCTAGTGGTCCTCTTTTGTGAGATTAGAATGAGAAAATGGTTTTGAAAGTGCTTGGAGAACTAGCATTCTAGACAAGTGAATAAGTATTGTTATCAGTGACATCATTCAGCCTTGTGACATTAGCTCATAGTGTTGTTAATGTTTTAACCCTCTTCTATATCCCTTTGGAGCAGAAAAACCTTCCATTTTCGTGCATGCTGATAAATTTCATTTAGTTTCCCAAGGAGACCAAAAGCAGTGTTCTTTCCGTAGTTCCTTCTGCTAATACCCTCTTTTTATCTCATACATTTAACATAGCTGGAAACATTTTACCTGCCAGGACTTCAATCTGGGCACAGGAGCTACCTTTCACAATCCATGGTAGCATCACCAGCACATAGAATCCGGCCACACCTTCTCTGCTTTGGCAGTGAGGAATGTTCTCGAGCTCCTGAGAAGATTCAGAGCCCTCACTGACAGGAGCTGAAGGGAAACTGATTTTAGAGTCCTTTTAAGATATTGTGACTTCTTGCTCATAGTATTAAGGTCTGATTTTCTTTCTCTTAGAAGAATTCCCAGAGGCTTTAGTGCACCAATTATGACAGTGACTCAGAATGGCTAACATTTATTGTACCTTTGCTATAAGCCAGGTGCTGTTTTAAGCACTTTACAAATAAGATACACTATAACCCCATGAGTGAGTATTTATTTTGTAGATTAGAAAACTGATGACATGAGGTTAAATAACTAACCTGAAGTGACACAGTTAGTGAGAGGTGGAATTTGAACCCAAGCATGTGATTCCAAAGCTGCCCTCTTAACCATACTGCTCTTCTCCTTCCTCGCAATCTAAGACCTGTTGTATAGAGCATTCTGAGGTCTCAGGGGATTAGATTTCAGAGATGTTGAGCAGGAAAGGTGCACTGGAATTTCAGTGTACTTTCAGGGCTCCCCACACCAGAAAGAAGATACACAGCTATGAACATGGCCCCCATTAAGATAAATAGCTCTACTGTGTTCCAGTAGCCATGTTTCTTGATGATGATTGAACAATGATATAGCTTTCACAATGAGACTCTGTGAATGTGAAAACCTTGTGTCTGATGCTCCTTTTAGCTACTATATCAACAGAAGAGTAGACATATGGAATAAAAATAAATAGTAGGGGGAACAAATGTTAAAATAAATTTAGTTTAAAATGCTAGTGGTAAATGAAAGCGAGGGGTAAGGGGTATGGTATGTATAACTTTTTTTTCTCTATTATCGTTTTATTTCTTTTTCTGTTGTCTTTTTATTTCTTTTTCTAAATCGATGCAAATGTTCTAAGAAATGATGAATATGCAACTATGTGATGATATTAAGAATTACTGATTGTATATGTAGAATGGAATGATATCTTAATGTTTTGTTTGTTAA
>PVIY010006134.1:0-10025 GCA_004026745.1 Myrmecophaga tridactyla
AAAGCATACATTATGTTGTTGGACAACCCCATTTTTACCCACCTTAAAGTTCCTGTAAGTACTGTCCCTGTGCACCCACCATTAGTAAATATTATTAAATAGCCTTTACATTGGGGGGTGCAAGGGTAGTTCAGTGGTAGAATTCTCGCCTGCCATGCAGGAGACCCAGGTTCGATTCCCGGCCCATGCACTTGCCAAAAATCAAAGAAACAAACAAACAAACAAAAAAATCCAACAAATGGTGCTGCAATAATGGGATACTCACATGGCAAAGAATGAAATGTAACCCCCACCATACAGCATATAGGAAAAAAACAATAATAATAATAACCTTTGCACTAAAAAATAATTGTTCACCAAAAATACTAGACAGTTTGTTACAAGTAACTACAAAACTGCAATAAGAAATGTACCAGAATGTGAAACCAAGGCCAGAAAGTTTTCATTCTCTGAAATGAGGAAAATACATCTACCCTAAAAATAGCATGTGTTTAAATTAGATCAGGATATTTCTCATATTTAATAAGGTGGGCCAGGGCAGCAGGCAAACAACTGCAATGTAATTTATTAAATGGTGAGTGAAGAATTTCCTACATACTTGGACTTTCTCTCTCCTGAAGGCCCACCAATGCGGTCCTGGTTCATAGGTCAAATATAACGTCTAGCAAAAATTAGTAAATCCATAATCTGGCCCATCAGTAAGTACCTTGTGCCTTCTATTAGCATGAGTAAAACTCCTTGAAGGCAAATATTCCCAATTTAATTTCTGCATGTGCAAAATTGAGGTCCAGGCCCTGAACCCAAGAAGATTCCACCCCATGACACTCTGCCTGAAGCAGTCAACTGGTCTCTTCTAGACAATCCTCCATGGAAGAAAGGATTTCACAGCAGCAGTCACCCCACATGTCAGGGGTTCTGTAACACAATCACAGTTCCCTGCCTTGGCCACAACACACAGGCACTCAGACTTTCAACACAGGCTACACCATGGTTCTCAAACTTCAGTGAGTCTAAGAATCTTCAGGGGAGATGATTTAATATATACATTCCTGGCCAGAGTTCTGATCCAGAATGTCCAGGAGAGGGCCCAGGTATATGCAATTTGTTTCAAGCATTGAGGTGATTCTGATGAGGTTGTATCCAAGACAACACTTTGAGAAACATTCTTCAGTATGACACCAGAAATGGTATTCATAAATGAAGGCACATGCATGAATTTGGAGGTATTGTGACCTCCATAATCCTATTTTTAATAGCAATTACATATTCATTACTATTACAGCTTTAAAATTCAACTCAGAGCATTGCAGGAGCAGGGCCACTCAGTACCCTCACTTGCTCATCAGTCCTTACCCCCAGCTCCCACCCCAGGCTGGGAACATCTGGTCTGCCCTGCCATCCTAAATTGTCCACAACTCTTCAAGAAACCTCCCCCAAACAATCCAAACGTACACCAGGTTTTCTTTACCCTGCTCATCTATAGACCTTGGTGTAATTATGAAGATTATTCCACATATCATATATTTGCATAAATATTGTTATATTGCTGTAGCCAGCATGGATGTTAGAAATAACATGCAAAACTATGCGAAGTGATGGCTGAGCACAAACACAAGCCAATCCACCCTCCCTTTGACACCAGGGCAGATGCTGCCCAACAATCTCACCAGTGAGTCTCCTTTTCCTGAACTGAACTCATCATTTCCATATCAGTCACGAATTTAGTCTGCATAGAAGCACGATTTAAACCACACAAAGATTGATAGCTGGGTCGTTGGGAAGTTGCCCGAGCCCCCTTTTCTCCCTTTGAGCTTGTCTTGGAATGGTTTTCTCCAGTTCCTACATGTGCCCCGTCATAACACTCACCTTCTCACCAAAGAGACTCGTTTCTCTGTTTAGCGCAGAAAAGATGGACAAAGGAAGTTGTACATCACGAGGAATTACAGAGTCTGAAAATTATAGATACAATATTGCATTGTTATTAGGAATTATAGTAAATCTCACAGCTTCTGGTCAGGACATGCAGATATGGCAAAATGTCGAGGGAGAACTTAACCTGTTGCCTTAGAAACGATGGCACGAAGGCAAAGCTGACGACATGGCGACCACAGTCTGGACCAGATCTGACCAAGTACATGACGTCGTGGGAGCTGAGACGCAGGAGACACTGCACGGAACTCTGCGCCATACGGACATGGCTCGTGGCCTCATTTTGCCACTTCACAGCTGGGGGGGTCTCAAACACATAGACTAAAATCTCTTACAGCCTCAGTTGCCCCATCTAGGGCAATCTTTTAAATCATTGGATTATTATGGAGGTTTAAATTAGAAAATATTTGTTCGTTAGAAAGTATCTAGAACAGATATTGCCCAGCACTGATGCTCAGTAATGAATATCTTCTAAAATCTATTAATAAGGAGATCCTCCACATTATTTATGCTCTTTCCTTCTCTGCTACCTGACAACGAAGTGGCACCCAATACTCTGCTTTCTAAAGGAAACCACAGAAAATTGAGGGCCAGATGCCTCCTGAGTGGGTCAATCCAAGTCAATCCTGTGGCCTCCCCCACCCCCAAAATGGCCACTCCAATGCCCGCGTTCTCTCCTGGTCTTACAAGCAGAAGACCAAGGATAGGAGAAGACAAGGAGAATAGAAAGAGTTATGCTCAGTGACAAGGCCTCCATTTAAACAACCCACTTGGTAGCAGATTATCCATTAACATCCAAAAAGCCCTTTTATGCCTCACTGTACTTCACAGCCCAGTTGAGGACATTTCCAAGCACTGGCTTGAAGATGCTGCCCAACAGCCAACGTTCAATTTCAGCCGCCTCCATTTTTCCCAGTAGTGTGGCAATAATTGAAGGCTAACTCCCACAGCCTGAAATGTAACTTTATTTTCATATCTGATTTTATGACTCTATGTTTGCAAATCAAACATTTTGAAGTTATTTTTATCCTTCATTGATTCACTATTTTAAAACCCTTTCCTGGTAGGGGTAAGTCTTGAGAGTCAAAACACCCTACACTCTAGGACTAACTACATATTTGAAGCCAAGGTTAAGCACTCCTTGAGAAGCAGAGGCATCCTCTTCTGCAACGTGACAACACAGGGGTTGTTGAGGTTGCTGCAGTGAACTGGAAAAAGAATCTGCTGCTCTTACCATTGCCCAGAAGTACCTCAAGAGAAAAGTAGAAAAGACGCCCCAAATTTTTGCCTCAAGAATTTAGGTGGAGAAAAAGTCTCCCAGATTTAGCTTTGTGGCTCAGAATGAACTAGTGATTTCATGATTCATTTTGTATCATTCATTAAATGAAAACAATGCTCTTGGCCTTTCAGACCCAGTGTCATGCCCTCATTGCTGAGCACACATGCTGAGGATGAGAGAAGGACTCCATTCATTCCCAGAGCATCTTGGATGAAGATGCCGTGATGTGTGATGTAATGTTTGCTGATACATAAATTCAAAATTTATTATGATTGTCACAAAAATATACCACCTCAAACATCGTAAAATAGAGATGGATCTCTGCAATGAAATATAGAAGATGATCATTCATTTGGGTCCATGCATGCCTTCCAGCTTTCGACTATGTAGACATTTCTAAACCATACTCTATCTCCATCCCGACCACAGTCTGGACCAGATCTGACCAAGTACATGACATCATGGATGCTGAGATGCAGGGGACACTGCATGGAATTCTGCATCATACGGACATGGCTTGTGGCCTCATTTTGCCACTTCACAGCTGGGCGGTCTCAAACACATAGACTAAAATCTCTTACAGCCTCAGTTGCCCCATCTAGGACAATCTTTAAATCACTAGATTATTATGGAGGTTTAAATTAGAAAATATTTGTTCGTTAGAAAGTACTTAGAACAGATATTGCCCAGCACTGATGCTCAGTAATGAATATTTTCTAAAATCTATTAATAAAGAGATCCTCCACATTATTTATGCTCTTTCCTTCTCTGCTACCTGTTGTAAGTGTGGCAAAGTTTCCAAGTACAAGCGAAATGACCCTCATCAAGCAATAAAGAAACAAATCCTCTAACAGCTATTTCCTGTCTGACAGTTGGTATGCATATGCTTCACTGACTTTACTGTTTAGCCATGAAACCTTCATCATAAGTGTCGTTTGGCTTTAACTTTGCAATAAGGTAATTATAGTGCCGGGCTTATTAAAAACAGACTCCATCACAGGAGACTTTGACGGATGTTGGTGGAAGTTCTAACTCGACAGGCAAGTAGGATGAGCAAGTACAAGGCAGAGCAAAAGACATTATATTGCAAAAGCTGTTTATTTTCTATCAACTATAAACTATGCAGTAAATAGCACATTATAAAAGAGATCCAGAAATAACATTAAGCTAAAATGGAACCATCAATTATTCTCTCTTCCTAAGCTTTCATAAGATCTTTTTTCCCTTCACTATTGGTACTTTTTTCTTTATTCATTAATTGCTTTTTTTCCCCTGACTCCCTTGCTTGGCTCCAGTGCCTATAAATCATTGTAAAAAAGGTAAAATGTTACTATTCTGAAACAAGTGTAAAAATGGTATTTAAATAAATTTGCTTTTGCCATTGAGCCAAATTTCTCTAACCTTTAAGCAAAGTTTAAAGCTTCTAGTGAGAACACTGTAAACTCTTTTTTGACAGAGTGCATGTATTTTTAGCATTCACACTATTTTAGGCACTGGGCAGAGTCCAGAACTGAGGCAGTCCCTTCACAGTGACTTTTGAGATGTAAATATAAATTACACTGTCAGAAGAAGTTCACAGCTTTACTGTAAGGCACAACTTGGAAACGTATTCACCTGTGGTACAGAATCACCAAAGAGTCTGGGTCAGCTGGCCCCAACAAGCAGAACGATAATAAATGGAGCAGGGTGGGGGGCAGGTGAAAAAAGAGTATATATAACCCTAACTTGGCTTGACGTCGAGAAGCAGTGCCCACATCTGTAGCACAGGGCTCCTTTCCCAGTGTGAGGTTCAGGGTTCACACCTAGATCCAGAAATATTACTAAAAAGTATCACACATTCAGCGTCATGCTGAACACTGCTTTTCAAAGTAAGCCATTCATTCAAACATACTGGGTACCTGCTACGTGTCACATATTGGGGATCCAATTGTAAATAAGATAGAAATGGTCCCTATTCTCAAGAAATAACAATTTATGTCTATATGTGCTCTGAAGATATTCAGGCTCAAATTTGAAAACTCCTTTATTTTCTCCAGATAATTCCCATTGGTTAGACCTAGAGTTAACTCAATGGAACCTCTTTATTAGACAATCCTTCATGCTCATACCATTGTTATGGGTAAAACAATGTTGGAACAAGGACCGTCAATTACTTACAATTAAGATATACTCAGATTGTGCATCAACACTGAGGACAGAATGGAACTAAAGAAAGCTCTATAATGGGGTACAGTCCATATCTTAATGTCATTAACAGGTTGTAGAATTACTATTTAGTCAGCAGCTATATGCATAATAGAAACCCACAAAAATAAAAGCACACATCATAAAACCCCCGTACAGTAGCCCTGTGAACAGTACGTCCCAGGTCTCTAAGACTCTTGATTCTCATGGACTCCGTTACTTGGCTGCAGGTACACAGTGGGGCAAACAGCCATGGGCACTTTGAACAATAACCAAAGTTATTCATGATCAAAGCAAAAAAGGCTACTGGTCTCTCAATGATTTTTTTCAGTTGTATACAGAAAATTCATCCCATTTAAAAATAAACACAAGAAATTAAAATTAAAAAATAAATATATAAAGCAAATTATAATACGTTTCATCAAAAAGTTTTAAATTCCTTGCATCCCAGAAGATAACTGGAGACAATCCAAAAGGTCTCAAGACACCGTTATTAGGAATCACAATATAGTAAACAAAGTTTTAAGTGAATTATGAGGCTTTGAGAAATGTGAGCAGAAAAGAGTGTGTTTATGCCCCTTTAGAGCTTCTTGGCTAGCTCTAAATACCATAAGAATAATTGGAAAGTATCTAAAACTAATACCCATTTCCACAATTCAGTAAGGATGAGACACAGGAACAGAAAAACCGATGTGCTTAGATAATAGGATTAAATCTCACTGAAAAAGTACTGCAAAGAAATCCCCTACCATGCCAAGCCAGCACAGACACCGCACCACCATTTCTTTAACTATCTGAAGCACTGAAATTCTCTAGAACCACCAAATAAAATCTTGATAGTTTCATTTGAATACTGTAAGGAAACTGGGCATTATTCTAAAACAGATGTTTCTGACCATAAAAGGAAGGTACAGGAAATTTCTACACAGCGTTTAGGAGACAGGCAGCTGTCAGTCACTTGCCTCTACTTTCTTGCGAGCTTCTTAGCGCTACTGCAGCACTAGAATGTACGCATTTGCTTGTTGATTTTTGCCACTTTTAAGACAACCTATTTTGGCACATGTTTCTCTCCTCCAACGAATAATATAAATTTATTAGTGACACACATTGGTAACTCTTGATGGTGTGAGAACATATGGACAATTGAAATCAGTAAAACCGATTAAATAATGATATGGCCGTGTGTTATTACAGTCATGATACTTTGATCCCTTCAATTAGGAGATGAGAAAAGTGATCCATACCTATGGGGATGATGAGATTAAATGAGGTAAGCCATGCCACGGGCTTGACCCTGTGTCTGGTTGCTCTTATTGGTTGCTCTTGCTATTGATGATATATTTTCCAATAGTGAAACTGAAATTTTACTAATAATGTGTTTGTGTCTGTGTATGTGTGTGTGTGTGTGTGATGTGAAGAGTGGGTAGGGAATAGGGCTCTCAAGATGAAAACATTTCCGAATATCTAAAGGTACAAAATGATCTAACAATTTCTAATCAATATGACATTTTTCTAGGTCTCCAATATGCAGAATTCCATCCCTACATCCCACCACACCCTCTGGAAGCCCCTTCATCTTCATCGGGCTCATCCAATAATACTTCACATCTTTGCTCCCGTGGTATTCTGGCACACCTCCATTGCAGCATTTTCCACGTACTGCTGCAACAATTTCCTTCCACAGACACATCCCCCACTGGACTATGACCTCCTGGGAACAGATCTTATCCATGTCCAGGTCCTGTGATTCTAGCATAGCATCTTGCTCCCGTTTGAAGGGGAAAGGAAAGAAAGTAGAGGGAAGGGGAAAAGGAAAAATAAAAGAATAGACAGGGGAAAGGCAAGAATATACACAATCAAATCTGCTCCAAGCATTTCATGGCTCTCTTCCCAGATGATTTTATTATTGCTTTCTAATTCTTCCTCTATGCTCTGGTCTGATCTACATTCTTCAAGACAATGAATCCTATTGAATCTACAAAGGAGAACAATGAACCCATAAGAAAAGTGATAAAAACAAAGCCTTCATTTAAATATCAAAATATGATCCCTCTGTCTATGGCAAGAATTTGGGAAATCATAAATCCTAGATATTTTAAGAAACTCCTATAATCTTTTTTAAGAATCCCTATCACTGTGTGTTTTTTAAGAATCCCTATCATTGTGTGCTATAAATAAACATTTATTGGCCACCTACTAGATGTCAAGAATTCTTCTGGAACCCGAAGATACAATAAACAGCAGAAATCCTTGCCTTTACAAAGCTTACATTCCAAATGGCAGAGAGAAGCAATAAATCAATAAATAAGTATATTATAAGGTATATTCGAAGGTGATAGGTGTCATAAAGGATTGGGGATAGAGAAGCAAAGGAGGAGTCAGGAATAACAGGTTCCATTTTGAACAGGCTGGTCAGGTAGGTAACTGAGAGGGGGACAGTTGAAGAAGGTGCATAGGCAGTATCAGGGAGCATTTCACACACCGGGAAAAGCCAACGCACATGTGCTGGGCATGTTGGGTGGGCAGCAAGGAGGCAGTGTGGATGGAACACAGGAAAAGGTGTAGGAGATGTAGTCAGAGAAGTAATAGAACAGAGGGGTGGCAGGTGATGCATGGTCTTGTAGCCACTCCAAGACTATGGCTTTTATTCTGAGCTACGTGGAGACCCATGGGAGAGTTAGCCTCAACTCATCTTCATAGAAGCAGCTTCCTGGAGCTGCCCCTCTATTCCTCACTGGGGAGTTACAGTTGTTTGTGGATTACCTGCCTGCTCTCACTTTTTTAAAGTTTTAACTACCAAAAACAAAGTCCGCTTGGCATCAAATGTACTTCCCTGAGATCGGGTAGCCTGGATCCCTGGCAAGTTAGAGGGGCCTGTCCTGCTCTCGCCCTCTTCCTGTATGTCCCTCCCCATGAGATGAGGAGTCCAAGAGGTCAAGGGACTTGCCCATCAAGACCTGCCTCCCTCCTTCTAGACCACACTCCAATTCCCAGGAGTTTTCTCCCCAAACAGGGAGACACCCACTCCCACCGTCTGCACAGCCCTCTTCTCCCAGGCTATCTTCCTGCTCAGGCCATGCTCCCCCAGTGTGAAAACCCCCAGGCCAAGTGTAGCTATGAGGTGGCCTTCTGCAGGGGCCAGAGCCTGGACTTCCCATCTAGAAGTCCATATGCATTGACCAGCAATGCCTCGAGATGTGGGATGGAGCCGAGCAGGGGACAGGGGGCCACCTCCTTTATTAGTTTCTGCAGGGGTCTGGGGCAGTCCTGGTATCAGAGCCCTTCTACTGATAGATGGGTTAACAAGGCGCCTCTCCAGTGAGTAACTGCAAAAGTAAGAGTGAAAACTCTCCTCTCCACCTGGTAACAGCAGCAAGACGCCGTTCCGTCTGCAGTTATACTTTCCTGCTCCATGGTATATTCATTTTATCAGGATGGATTTCCACATTAGGTGGCGCTGTGGGTTCCATTGTTGCCTGAGCACATCTCTCCTGGGACCCCTTGTTCCCAGGCTGCCAGTTTTCTGTGAAATAAGAGATAACTAGTCACCCCTGAGCTTCCTCCTCAGACACAGATCATCAAGCACACCGTGGAAATTGATTATTCTCCTCACTTCAGCTGGGAGGCAATAACTGTCCATCAAATGGCTATTGCCAGCAGCAATCACTTTATAAAGGGATGAGGCACTTCTGAACAATTTTAACTTGAACATAACATATTTTCAATAGTTAAATAGTAGCTTTCCCCATAAGAGTACTTCTTTTTAAAAGTACTTTCAAACCTATTATCCCCTTTTATTATCTTAATATCTCTGTGAAGCAAGTAAAGTAACTGAAGAAACAGAATCCCAGAGAGGTGGGGGAATTTGCTGTGGCCACTTACTAAGTCTAAATCTTGGTCTAGACCCAGCTCTGATTACCTTTGCAGCACACCATGCGAATCCTGACCCCTTCTCTGTCCTCTGAATCCTCCACTGGACAGTCACAATTTCTTGGATCTTTTCATTTTAACTCTCTTCCTTTCCAGAAAGCCCCATCAATGTTACTGACCTTAGAACGAAATTAATGGAGAGACTGCATGCTTTCCAGTGAAACATCACGTCTATCGAATCACTCAGCTATGTTTGTTGAGTGCCTATTGTGTTCCAGGCACTGTACCAGGGGAACACGAAACCGTCAACATCTAGGGGAAGGGAACAGTCAATAACTAGAATGCACATAGATAACATAGAATGGCGAGAGGGTAGTGGACGCTGTCTCTGGCCATCTCATATGCCCTCTGCATCCACCATACTTAGGCATGCCTGTAAGCACGTGTGACATCCTCCTAAGGCTTACTCTGGCATGCCTGGCCCTCGTGCATGGCAGGCTTGAAGTGCTGGGGACTTGGTAATCCTGGCAGCAGCTCTCAACCAATAAAAGTTTAGAGTTAGTGGATCGATAACCCACTTACCTCCCAGTTTGGGTGGGACAACTTTGGAGCATGTTCTCCACTGTCACCCAGTGTTCCCAGTGTGAATGAACCTCAGTTACTCTCCTGGTCACCTGCTCATTAAAGTACCCTGTATTGGCTTCTCCTGTTTCCCATATTTGTTTCAATACTCCCCTATTAGTTGCTCCCCTATTAGTTACCT
>PVIY010006134.1:10125-89829 GCA_004026745.1 Myrmecophaga tridactyla
GACGTTAGAGGCGTGAGAAGGGGCCATGGTAAGGAGCCTCAGTGTAAGGATTTTGCAGTAAGCACAATGGGAAGATGCTAAGAAGCTTGAACCACAGAGTGACACGATACGATTCACTTTTTTGAATGATTATTCTGGCTACTGGGTGGTTCCTTTGCCCTCCATTCCAACATCACGCAGAACCCATAACTAGCCCGATAGCATTACTGATTTACACAACACAGAACTGTCGTTCGTGTGAACCTCAGCAAAATATATGTGATTCAAGAGTTTTCCTGTGGTCAACAGAGAATTTTCCAAACCTCTAGACCCATACCCCCCACCTCGAAAATGTGTTCACCAAGCTTTTTTGTGAAGACAGTCATGGGACTTAGCACACAATTACTCCCCAGTCAGTCTCAAGTAGCAATGCAAACCACACATAAAAGTCTAGAGAATTAGGTCACTCCCCCAATTAAATCATTCTGCATTGAAAAGAAGTCTTTGGCTAATAGGAGAGATGAAGGTCAACCTACCTGACCATCTGGCTCCTGATTTCAAAAAATGATGCTTTTAAGGATCCACTGCTATTAATGGTGCTGTACTAATGTATATGGCTCCTAAAAGGAACTGCTTTGCCATTGTTTTTTAATGTGGATGCTATAGAAGCAAAGGTTAGCATCGTGTACCTTTTAGGGGCAAAAAGATGAGGCTAGTTAGGCTGATGCTTGACAAGCAGTCAGAATAAATTAATTTCAGCTCTCCAAAATGTTTTTTTTTTTTTCTGTCAGCTTCTGGGGGTCAGTCACTATTTTAGCTCAGCTAATGCTGCCAAGAACAGAATAACAGATGAGATGCAGAGTAGTTTGCTTCAAAAGCATTGCTTTCAGCGAAATCATCTTGATCCGACCCATCCAATACTGCCAGTCCATTATCTTACCCATAAAGGTGGGTTCCATTATTCACAGGAGTTCTTTTTTTTTTTCTGGGAGGCAGATAATCTTGTGGGAAAACTTGTCACTAAATTCCTTAATCCAAGTGCTCTTAGAAGGATTTATATAGACAAAACTTCTCTCAAAATGAGGCAAAAGAAAGCAATCTCCCACATTTTTAAAAAGGAGATTTTATTTAAAACAATGAAAATTAATAGTTTAATTCACTTTTAATTCTGAATATTTTCAGGGAAATTTGTAATACAAAAGAATCCCTGCTTGACTGAAATCCTTTTTTACAATTTCAGCTCTCATGGCATGATCCTCTGCAGTTTGAATGTGTTGTCACCGGGTGGTGATGGGAAGTTGCACATACCTGAGATCTAAGAATCAGGTGTGCATGTGTTTCCAGAGAGTCAAGATGGTGGCCACTGCTCCACCCTCAGATGTGAGGACTGGAACTAGCACAGGAACAAGCAAAGTCTACTGTAAGCCCTCCTGCATTCAATGCAATTGCTAGAGGACAACGAGGTGCTTTGTACTTAATTCTAATCCTAGTGGCAAGTGGGAAGTTAAATTTTGGTTTTGAACTTGTCTCTTTGTTTTGAGTTGCATTGTTTTTTTTTTGTATGCTGTATGGCAGGGGTTACATTTCATTTTCCTTCCATGTGAGTACCCCATTACTGCAGCACCTTTGTTGAATTTTTGTTTGGTTGGGGTTTTTTGTTTGTTTGTTTGTTAGCTTGTTTGTTTGCTTTTTGGGGGAAATGCACGAGCCTAGAATCGAACCTGGGTCTCCCGCATGGCAGGCAACAATTCTACCACTGAACTACCCTCGCACCCCCGAGTTGCATCATGTTTTTGTTTGCATTTGAATGTATCCCTTTTTTTTCATTCTAAGAGTAATTATCCCTTTTGTATTGTTTACTTAAATAACCATTCAAGCTTGTCAAGTATGCTTGTGGAATAAACCCAGTAAAATCACTTGACCTAGCTTATATTTGTAAATAAAATGGAAAATAATGAACTACAGTTTCTATATTGTTAAGATGCCCAGGTACTTACAACATATATATGGAATTTATTCATTCTGTCATTTTATTCATTAAATTTTTATGAATTGCCTATTCTGTGCCAGGCGTTGCTCTTGGTACCAAAAAGCAACAGAGGGCAAAGCAGACAGAAATCCTCTCCTATCGGTGAGGAAAGGCAAGCCAATTAACAAGTCAGTATGCTTCTGTTAGAGGCAATGAATGGATAAATAAAAAGGCAAACAATTAAGCTGAGATGGGAAACAGGGACAGCCAGGGGGTTGGGATAGTTATCTTAAGCAGAAGCAGAAAGCTTCACCAATGAGGTGACATTTAAGCTGAAACCTGAAGGGGAATAAATGAACCATTCCTAAATCCAGGAGGAGCATTTCAAGAAGAACTAATGGCAAATGCAAAGACTCTGAGGCAGGAGTATGTTTGAGGTATGTAAGGAGAGACATGGAGGAAACGCCACTGATGCTGACTGAGCAAGAAGGAAAGGAAATGATGGCAGAGGTGCAGTGAGGAAAGGGTGCAGGTCATCTAGGGCTTGGTAGCTGGTTGTAAAGAACTATCAATCAAGTATCTGCCATAAGCCAAGCACAGAGCAGTGACCAAGGCAGGTCCCTGCTCTACGGAGTTTACTTCTAATAGACACACCCACACCTACTTCTCCTCTTCCCCCTTTCCTAATCCTTTATCCAGAGACTTTGCAACCATCCCCAGTCAGCAGAAAGAGAAAAGAGCAAATTTTCTATGGGAAATAAAATGTCTTGCCCCCTCATTTGCCCTGAACATAGCTGAGCCTACCTCTCATGGCCCCCCGTGAGGCAATGCAAGGCATCAATTACATTGTGCCAGTAATGACAGCAAAACACACCTTAATATATAAAAAAAAGTTCTATTTTTATTGAAACAAGAAATCCTTGGCAAAATTAAAACAAGCTTCAAATATAAACACAATGTTCCTTTGGAGCAACATTTTTTAAAGCAAACCTGAAGCCTAAGATAAAAACCATTTCTAACATTTCCCATGATCGCTGGTTGTCACGTTCTCTATAACTCTTGTTCGTTTTAAATTTTAACGTGGAAGCAAGCCATTGCTCTCTGCTCTGGTTCATCACTGGTTTGGGTTAAGATTTCAAAAACCTGCATCACCACTGCCACTTTATTCCTGTCCGGAGTAAGCATGCCCGCCGTCCTCTGACGTGCTGATGGGTCAGCACAGCAGGCTCAGAGCCACCCACACCGAATGGGCCACCTGAAGAAGGATGGCCACAGACAGTGGGCCTGTGTCTCTGGCTCTCTCGGCCATGCGTGGGGGTCTTGGGAGCCACCTGGGTGCAGACCTCCTGGACACAACAGCGCCATGCGCTCTCCACCGTCACAGCTGGCCTTCCTGAAATGCCCTCTTACCCACCCAGACATTTAGGGCCTCGCACACCCCACCACCACCGTAAGGCACATGTAGCTGTAACAGAGCCCTGATGCCACCTGCATCGTGAGCCAATAGCTTATCTCTCCGCTACGTGGCTTTCTCTCATTCCCTTTGAGGATCTTTTCTCCATAAGCTTCTTGGGTTCATGCCCTACCTCCTCATTCCTCTTCCTTACTGATCCCTAGACAAAAACCACTGACTTCCTGCTGGGAAATGGGGGTGGACAGGGGCAGGGAATGGGCTGGGGGGAGGCTGTCCTTTACCATTCCGCAGGACCAACAGAGCACCCATGCCCTGCCCATCTATTTTCTACTAAATCCCAGCCGGAGAGATTTCTCAGAGATTCTATTAACTTATGCGAGGAGAGACATTTGATGAGAATTTAAAGAAGATTAACTGGTTGCAAAAGAAAGTTTTTCCATTGATGGCGATCTCTGACTCTCTCTCACATCCGTATTACTGAAGATCAAGTCCCTGCTCACATAAGGTTCTGTCTAAATGAAGAAACAGACATCCAGTGGTCTTGAGTTCAGTCAAAGGCCCCTCCGTGCAGGGCCTGGGAACACCGAGGGATGTGGCACGGGAATGACATGGTGTCATGATCCCTGCCAGCAGGTGCCACCCCTGCCAGCAGGTCCCCGGCTCTCCTTTGCGGAAATTACTCTGGACCACTGTGAAAACTGTTTGTGCCTTTTCTAGCCCATTAATTTCTCTGTATTTAAGAGGAACAGCACTTCCATCTCTTAGATTAGATTTTGTTCATTAAACCCTCATCTCACTTCCCAACCTGCCAAATTTTCATTAGTAGAGAGCTGGGATTCAGACAGCACAACCCATTAAGCACAACATCTTGGAATTTACAGTTTTGTTTCACAAAAGCCTCTACTGACATCTTTCTTACATGTATTAGCCTCCTAAAAGATTAGAGATAAATGGATGCTTTCTAAAGCATTTTGAATGTATCGTTGGTAGCTTAATGCTTCACAACAAACTATTTTCATTTTTACAGTACACTCTTACTCATATGTAAGATGTACAAACTGAAGAATCAAGGATTTTTGTGCTTACTTATAACAACCAAAAATAATCATTTCTTAACTTTCTTTTTTTTTTTCATCACCTGAGGAGGGGGACACAGGATGGTTTGAGAACATACTGTTTAAAATGCTTAAAGTAGAAGATTTGGATGGTCAAATCATATTATGCCAGAAAGGATGGGTCAAAGGGGAAAGCAAGGTGAACCCTCAGTGGGTAACAGCATAGCCTCCTGCCCATTCTACAACTTGGATGTCACCTCCATGATTACAGGAAGGCTGGGCGACGAGGAAATATGAAATCATCCCGGGGTGGGGGGGACTGGGTAGGAGCAAACCCAGTCACCCAGCCCTCGGAACTGTATTCATCTAAGCCATGAGCCATCCCTACCAAAGAACTAGGCTAGCAAGGCCCAGTAGGTTAGCTCAGGCCTGTGGACGGCAGAAGGGAGAGCGGCCCCAACCAAGAAGAAAGCAGAAAGGTCTGACTGAGAGCAGAGAGTTCTGCCCCCAAAACTGGAAAGAGAGCCTGATGTAGGGAGTGGGGAGAAGCCACAAGCCTGGAAGCTTTGATCCAAATAAGACAGGGCATAACCATGAGAAGAAGGAGCTTTAGAGGCTTTACAAATAACCTCTCAGCCTCAGAAGACTAAAGGAGGACTAGCCTCAGAGGAGAGTCTTATGCTGGCTTAAATATTTGGAACTTACACGCTGATGTAAAAGTTAATTATGTCAGAGACTGAAAATTTCATATACGATTTCTCACATTTCCTGATCAGGCTGTTCTCCAATGTGATTAACACTCTGATCACAATAAAAATGTTTTATTTAGTGGGTAATTGTATGTACCGGTATCTACCGTTTCCAAATGTCTGCTTTTATTACCCTTGTTCAAGAAAGTCTTAATATTTAAGTGATTTACTGATCACTTAAAATGCCAGCCTGGCCATTAGCAGGTACATTCACTATACGTTGCTTAATTTTATAGTACATTATTTCTTTATAAACAGACACATTACTGTAGAACATTAATTAAACCTCTTCCCCATTATGCACTACATTTCGAACACAGCAGTGTAACCAAGTGTTGCCCTGACCAATATGCTTGTGACTCCATTTCTCAGCTCACAAAAGAAGCTTACTCCTCAGGAAGTGGTCCACTGGGACTCCAGGATCGGGCAACAGACAGCTATGATTTGTGAAAGACGTACTTAATGAATAATGCATGACAGATGCACTTCAACAACCCAATTTGCTGAACTCTTTAGCATCAATAACTGAGCTGTAATAGAAACAGAAGGCCTTTTAGAGCTAGGTTATGAGAAGAGTTTTAATAAAATTGTATCACTCCAATCATGTGCAGCACATTTTCATTTAGTAGAACCTGATACTTAGATTCGTATGAAAAGGGAACTTCTGCAGCCACCTTTTTGTACAGTACTCACTCAGAAATAAGTTGGCATGTGGGTGCTGTGTGAGGGTCAGCCATGGGGGAGGATCTGAGGAAACACCCAGCAAGCTCTTCCCTCTGCAAACCACACAGCACTAAAAGGCCAAAGTCTGATTTCAGAAAACCCATCCGGTTCAAAAATAATTCCAGTGAGGAGCACAAAACCACAAGTAAAATTCTTATTTACTCTGAGACAGAATGACAAGTCCTACATTAAAAATTTCCCATGGAATAATACATTTTCTAACATTAATGGAAAAGAGCAAGAGTGGTGTCAAGAAACTAATCATTTGCTAAATGCGTTTGAATAACGTTTTTCGTATTTCCCCATTGTTCTCCTAGACCCCAAGGTCAAGATTCAAGGGTAACATCCCATGGCCTAAGACCTGACAAACCACAAAAATGCTATGTGCCAGGTATTAAATTAGCACTTTTTAAAGGAAAATTTACAGTTTAGTACATTCCCGTTGATCAGAATAAGAACCATAGCACCCATCTCAAGTTTCTCAGTACTAATCACATGTCACAGAGCTAAACTAAACGTAAGAAAAATAGAAGATTTTACTTCTGTATCAGCAGCATTTATTGAGAAACCATAGGTGAGTTCCACACTCAATGTTAGTCCATATGTAAAGACCTAGGAGTAATTTCTTGGAAGACAAGCTTCGTCCAGACCTGTGCTCCATACAGAATCTTCTTCCACATTTTAGTCCAAAAAGAACAATTGTCCTAGAGAAACACATTAACACTCCTCTCAAACCCACCCTTTTTATCCCTGGAAGCTTGAAATCCCTGTACATCTCAGAAGCCTAGGATTTGACAGAGTGACTAGGGAATGCCACTTCTAAGCAAAATCTTGCTATCACTCAAGATCGTCTACCACTTGTAAAGCAGCTCACACCAGAGTCAGACCAAATGTGTGGAAGGGCTCTACCCCCATAGGTGACACGTTGCTTATTCAGAAGAGCAGCGAAGACTCGAGAGAGAATCATTTAAAGTATGATACATGGGGCTTGTGCTGAGAGGGAGCTAATAAATGTCCAGTAGTTTCTATGTGCCAGGCATCGTGTTAGGTGTTTTCGTACACTGTCAGTAAGGATTGGAAAAGATGACTATCGGAATTAAGAAAATAAAATGAAGGTGAAGTGAATAGAAGAAACAAAGGAGATATTTTTACGATGTGGCTTTGGGATAAAAATAAGGATAAGCTGACACGAAATGGCCCAGGGAGGGCCCTGCTGGCACCACACTCCTCTGTCTCGGAGAAGGTTCTCGGTGAGCAGGTGGTAGGCTCTGCTGCGTCTCAGCCTGGAGTTTTCCTGAGGACTGCAAGGTCATCTATCCCTGTGTATCGCCCTAGTTCTCCTTAGCAACCTTCAGCTAAGCAGATTAATAAAAACACCCCTAAATGTTCCTAAGCCAGGCATCCAACTCGCTGTGTGTGGGGGCTAGCCTTACTCCGTAGGCAAGGCGGGAATCCTGCCACAGGAATGCACGCTCACTTATCTCAGCGACTCTCCCCAAGAGGAAATGCAAGTTGATAAAAGTAAGTGGTCCCTATCCTAGACAGCCTTGGAACTCAGATCTGCTGCCCCAATGCCCTGAGATATCGCCTGTCAGGTGTGATGAGAGGACGCAGAGCGGGGCCACCAGGACGGAGCCGAGCAGTCTCGCCTGGGCCATGCCTGCATTTCAACTCCCATCTTGGTGGAAGAAAAAAATATTGAAACGTCCCTCAAACTCAACATGTTCAAAGCCAAGCTCATGACTCTCCACCCTCACCAAAACCTGTTCTCCTCCCATGTTTCCTGTCTCAGCAAGGGGGACACCTCTCATCCGGGGCCAGACAAAGAGGACACACATCCGGGACCCTCCCTCCCGTTATCCCCCCACTCTCTTCTCTCTCCCTCTTCCTGTCTCATACGCACATGCATACACACACGCACACGCGCGCGCACACACACGCACACACACACACCCCATACCCAGGGCAATCACCAAGCCCTCCCAATTTTACCTCCTACATATGTGTCAGAACTATCCACCTCTCTGGGCCTGCCGCCACCCTCGCCAAGGCTGCCTTGACATCCCCTGGTGATGGCAGCAGCGTCCCAAGTCCCCTCTCTGAGTCTCCCATGGCCTCATGCCTAAGCCCTCCTGTTCTGCATTCTGCAGGAAGAATAATCCTTCTGAACTGTAAACCTGATCAGGTCACATCCCTACCCCACTTCTTCAAAAGCATCCACAGCTTCCCACTGGTCATAGGACAAGGACCAAATCCCTAATGTGGCCTACAAGACCCTGAATGGACTGACCCTTGCCTACTCAACTCTCCAGAATCTCCAGCCAAGTTACTCTCCTCCTCTCTGTGTGTTCTAGCAGCTTATGGCAGTTCTTCTAGTAGGCCATGCTTCCTCCCATCATAGGACCTTTACAGGAACAGGCAATCCATCCAAAATATTCCTCCCCACTCCCAACCAGCTAGTAACCCCCATTCATCCTTCAACTCTCAGTTCAAAGTCTGTATCCTTACAGAAGCCTTCAGCAAACCCCACACTACGACAAGCCCCCTTTTTAGACACTCACACAGTATCTTGGACTGTCCATGAGGCTTACCAAGGCTGATAGTTCTCTAGGTATTTCAGTGATTGCTTGAGTCTCTATTTCCTCCACACAGTTGTAAGAGCAGGGACTATGCCTGTGTCCCTTCCTCTGAGTCTCTAACAACACACTTCCTGACACCTGGTGGGTGCTCAGTAAATGCTCATGGAGGCCAGAAAATAGGAGGGAAGGAAGGGAAAGAGGGAGAGGAGAAGGAACAGGGAGTAGACTATGCATTTGCATATCCTGAGTCTTAGCACTGGCTTGGGAATGGGGCTGGAAACAGCCAATGCAGCTGCTGAGAGCAGAAGAAGAGGGGCTGGTCGTGAGGAGCCCTGACCTCGGCTCTGCACCCCCTCCCTGGGAATCCACCAGCTTGGCCACCTCCGAGGCGTCCGTAGGTCAGCCAGAATCTCCCCGATGGGATGTTTCCTAGCATTTATCCTACTTTTATTTGCGGTGAAATCAGAAAACAGGGAGGATCTGAGAAAACATTAATACCTTGCACTGAACTAACCTGGCTGCATTGTGTAAACGTTACCCACCCAAGAAGGTAGCTGCACACTCCTTGGTCAGTTAGTGCTCCGCGGCTTTTGCCCATTCAGCAGCACAGCATTAGCGTTTCCTGCGTTCATGCAGTGCCCCACTCGCTGCACAACGACTCCATAGAGCCACAGAATCCTTCCCCGCAGTATCTGCTCACCTCTTCCCTTCGCTCCTGAAGAGTCTGCTGCAAGCTAAGCCTGTCCAGCCTCGCTCTTAACTCCCCCTGCGTTCTTTGCTGGCACACGTCTCTTTCTCTGTGATGCTGCCCCTGCTCCTGGAAGATGGGGGTGATTTCGGACTTGCTCACTCAGGCGCAGGGCAAACCACCCACCAGCCCTCCAGGGTTTGCCCCACGTCAGTGTCTGTGCGAAACCCCACATTCACCACCAACAGAAAGGAGTGTCCTGGCACACTCGCCTCCAGCCCCCCCAGCACCCTCTTTCCCACTTGCAAAGCCCCCGCCTGCCGTTTCCCTGCCGGCGTGGCTAAGCAGCACCATATTTCCCATCCTCAAAAGGCACATCCCAATGGCACAGAGACAGTCTCTCTGGGAAGCAAAGAGCAAGAGGCTGCAATAATCAATAAAGGTGGCAACATCCACGGCCTTTCACTTATCTACCGATTGCAGAACAAAGGAGGGCTTAAAAGAGAAGAATGCATGCTGGAAAGTCTATCCAACCCACCCACTGCAGTGAAAAGGAAACGTCTTCATGGTGTGCCCGCGCTGACAACTGACCCCAAGATGGCAGCTCCTGGCTCCCCACCCCACCACAGAACCTGCAGGGGGATCACGAGGAATTGGGAGAATCTACCCCCAGATCCCATTCCAGAAGCATCAGTTTGAGTAAAAATAAGGTGGAACCACAGACGCAGCAGTTAACAGAGGTCATGTCTCTCCTGCACCAGAGGCTTGGGACTTTCCATCAGAAAGAACACCGATGGGAGAACTCTCAGGTGTGATCTGTTGGGTCCCTCCGCGGCCCTGCAGGTGAAGTTGCCAGGATTGTGCATAGCCTGAGTAAATACACCCCCGCTCTACGTTTGGTCTGTAATTTGCTGCTTGCACCATATAGTCTCAAAAGGTAGAGCTAGCACAAAAGGGCAGAAGCTGGAAAAAGGATAGATTTGAGTTCACTATCAGCAGGAACTAGCAGAGTTGCCTAAAGCTGCGGTTCGCACCCTCCAGGGGCCATGTGAGTTAGGAGCCTCAGGACGCTTGAGGTCCAAGAAGTTGGGGTGTGGGGGGGGTCACATCTGGTATAACTTCCCCAAACGAAATACAGCAGAGGCAGCAACTCAAGAGGAATCAGAATCGAAGAACCCATCAAATTGTCCAAGGCAGCCATCTATTCAAAAGGGAGATCCTGAACAAACAGATGTGGGGGTGAGAAACATTTTTCAGAGCCAAAGGAAAAGAAACCAGAGCCAAGGAGCCAGGTTGGAGGCACACCGTGAGATTTCAAGTCCAGACTGGACAATTGCTTGCTAAGGTATTGTAAAAAAGATTCAAGCTTTGGATAAGTGGTTGGACTAAATCAGTAAGCTGGTATTTCTAAACCCCCCTAAATTAAATGTGATATTTTGTACTATGTACTCAGGTGTGCGTGTTTTGGAGAGAGAGTTGACAGCAGATAACAAATTCTAAAAGGTTATGCACCACGCCATTGGGTCACTTCAAAGCATCTTCAAATTCTACCTGCATGTTTGGTAGGAAACATCTGGATCTTTGGAAAGGATTCACTTTTTCACTTGGTATTGTGTCATTGAAAGGTAAAAGTGATAACTGATGTTAATTCCTGCTGTTTAGGGGATTCGGAGTAAAAGAATGGATAAACATCCCTCCTACTGAATGATTATATTTCAGAGGATATTCAGAATTCTGTTTTAGTCGTATTTTACGGAGACCCAGGAACTTAAATTTCACCTAATGCCAATGAATTAAGTCCAGTCCAGGGAGGGAAATTTGCATGGTGTGTGTAGTAAACATTTGCCCTTTGCTTCTCCAGCCCCTGTCCCCCCTCTAGTAGCAGCCTCAGCTGCTGTTTGGGGGTCCACCCCCTTCCAATCTAAAACAGTGTGAGGTGGGGGAAGCACCCCAGTCAGAGCACCGCAATCCTCGTGCCTCTCAGGGCGTTTCTTGGGGATGTGGGACAAAGATCCTCGCTCTTTCTCCCTGGCTGAGCTGTGGCAGTCACCTGGTAACTACGCAAGGTCCCGAAATAGAGCCAGCCCTGAAGAAGCAGATCTGAGAAATGGAAAACAGTATGTAGCTCACGGTGACATGGTCTGCGCCATAAGGCAAGGCATATTCGAGGCTCTATCACATCTTCCCCACTCAGATTTGCCCAGAAACTCCCTTTTTTCTTTAGCCAATCTGGTTTTGGGTTTTCTGTCACTTACAACCAAAAGAATTCTGTTTAAAACAATAGATGAAAATGCAAAACTACAGTTGAGTTATCATTTAGAATTCCCAGAAAATAAACCCATCAATTAATATGGCTTTCCCTGTGCATACCTAAGTATGCATCGTTCTTCACAGAAAATGTCCTTTCATTTGCGTTCTTCTCACTTGTACCTTTGCTTCCTCTTCTTTCTTCTAAAGTACTTCCAAGAGAACACAAATTCCCTCAAGGGACCATATTTCCATTTAAAACATGCTCTGAAATGCAATCAGCTCTTGAAATCATTTCACAGAAACCTTAACAAGGCAAAGCAGCAGAAGGAATGTAAAATATAAAATGGCCACGGTTTTTGAATACTGAGATTATAGCAAAATGTGGAAACAGACCTCCTTCCAGTTTCATTTATCCCAAGAAGCTAAAATCAGTGTGAAAAGTAATGTACCTTTTTCACAGAAATAAATCAATTTTTTCATGGGGAAATATAAATGGGCTTCAGATCCTGAGACCTCATCTGCTGATTATAATTTGTAAAATTATAATTCTAATGGCAATTAGCAAATAATCAAAACCAAACCCTGATTTCAGAAGATATGAAGGCTTTTTACAGACGTAAAAATTGGGTAAATTAACAACTCATTGGTTCAATGAGCTCATGACACTTGGTAAACTACCCTTTAGCACCATGCTTTCTACCATTATTTGGTTACATGTTTGTAACTGGGCACACGCAGACAACCTAATTTGAAAGTAGACAATCAATCTATTTATACTTATTAGGACAAATTTTTACTGAAAACACCTAAAACAGTAATAGAAGAAGCTCAGAACAGATATGTATAGAATTCTGCATATCATGAAATGAAAAGTAGGAAGAAGGATTATTTGATATCATAACTGCAAACATGAAAAGAAGTCTGGATTATCTTTCCAAGGTGCCTTCAGGCTGAACATAATACTTCACATGGAAATAAATATATGTAAGCCTCTAAGTATCCAAGAGTTTGCCTCAGTTGAAATATTTTCCCAAATTAACTGATGTATTGTGATTCTAGAAGCAAATAAAAATTTACCATTTAAATGGGTTCTTAGGTTTTCTCAGGTTTATAGGTTTGTCTAGAAACACTTATTCAAATGAAACAGGTTCATTCTTCCAAGCAAACTCAAATATACTCTGTTTTCTAAATTTCTCCAGTCCTAACAGTTTTATTTCATACTAAACTTTTCGGCAGAACTGTTGCCTCATAAAGTCATCTCATCATTCCTTTAAAAAGAACAGCTCAGTTCTAATGACTTAAAGCTGAAAGATGTGGCAAATTGTTGTATTAGATTTTGGAACACCTCTCCTTCTTCACTTCCTATGAGTTCTGAAGCATTCAAATTAATTTATTTTAAAAATTTTGTTACAGCTTTTGAGATAATTGGACAGCCATATTTTCTGATCAGAAAACCAACATGCATGTAAGCCCCTCAGACCAACTGTAATTCTGCTTCCATGGAGATGCTTTGAGCCCTCTTGTTCTTGGCCATTTTCTGCCCAACTGAAGGCCCAAAACCCTTTGAGTCTGCAAAAGTCAAACTAAAATGACTGCAAGTAATTATTTCAAGTCTTTAAAACATACTTAATTGTGGTCAGTGTAAGTGCAAAAGTTTATGAAATATTAGGCAAGAACATAAGCAGTTCTTTATATGGTTCACAAATTTGTGGTCCATAAAAGAATATAAAAATAACCACTTGAGATTCAATTTGGCAATGGAAATGGGCTATTGGGAAAAAGCAATGTAAAAGCATCCCCAAAATACTTTAAGCATTTAAAATACAAAAGTATGTTAGTATGCAAAATAATATTTTATAAATAAGTTTTCAAACCAAAAATGAAATGGAAATAGGTGGACACTAAATTTGGAACCTAAAACACAGTTCAAATAAAGTCATTTCATTTTTAAATGTATGTGTTCCTTAAGCAGTTTGTTCCATGAAATAACACTCATAGGTGAAACAATATTTCCTGGAAAATAGTGATAACTAATTAAAGTTACTTGTTCACACAGCTGGAGCATCAATTATTAGTGAGCTTAGGGTTGGTAATAAGATAACTTAGCACTGCAAAATAAGAGAAACCAAGGGAAGGAAAAGAGGCTCCTTCCAGGAAGGAAAATTAAAGTAGTCTTCACAATTGCATTTCAAATATTCATAAAGCAAGAAAACTAGAGACTCCTGGTAAAACTAAAAGTCAATAATATAAAAATTCTATTAATGAACGTTGTTGGTGGACTTAACATCTAGACAAAGTAGTTATTCTACAGTCTGCCCAGAAGATAATAGGTTTTTCTTTAAACTGGTATGGCTACCTACTAATTAAAAATAATGTCTGAAGGGATTCTTTTTGAAAGCATCATATGGGGTTAACAGCGGATGAATCAAAAAAATTATGGCTAGACCTTAGGCACAATTGCTTAACCCCAAAATTCTCTAAAATTTTGCTTAACATCCTTAGCCCTCCAGTGCACCCAAAAAGAAACCCATCTTTAGTAGTGCAGGATGGGAAATGTACATATTCAACAAAGCTAAATGTGTAGTAAAACAGGACAATTAGGAATCACCAGGCTAAGAACAGCTCTCTTTCATCACTGCCTCACCTTCCAGAAAGTTCTCCCTTGTGCGGATTTGTCAGCAGCTCTCTTTCATCATCTCAGCAGAGCAGAAACAGCCACATTCATCAACCAGGTTCTGAAGTCTACGCTGATTCCAAGTGTTCAGCCAAAGTATGCCTCTGTAGCTCTCTTATTCGAAAAATAAAATACATGACAATTGGGACAGGTCCCAATGGTTAGAGACCAGCAGCAGGACACTCATAAAGCTACTAGCAGGATAGACGCAAAGTATAAAGTTATTGCCTCCCCATGCTGCTCTTCAGTCAGAATACTGTGTGTGATCCTTGGCTCAATGAGTTGTTACCCACCACCCGATCTTTACCCACCCATTCCACTGGTGTTAAAATAAAGACATGACTTTGCTCTTCTGTACGTGTTTTTCAACTCCTCTAGTTGGTGCAGGTGTTCAGTTCCATCATCTGGGGAATTACAAACTCAGGAATCCTTGGAGAAAAGAGCAATTATTTTCTGTCCATACAGAAGAAGCGCTATTTCACTCCATTGTAAATCAGTCAACATTTCAGGAGGGCTTACTCTGCATCAGACGCTGTGTTGGGAGGAGACATAATAAATGAGAACACAGAGGACTCTTGTCACAGATCATTCCAAAGCTTTATTTTAGCCTGAAGTTGCAACCTAGTCACCAGTGAATTTTCTTTTCCAGACCTGTTGAGGCTGATGGGAGTTCCTCTCCTCTTCGCTTGCTCCTTCTGCCACTGGTGCAGGCTCTCATAGGATGTCTCCTAACTGGAAGTCAGACAAAAGAAGGAAGACGAAGCAAAGGCATTCTGTGGGTCACCACCCACCACCTGGAAAACTCTTGTCTTGAATCTCATCCACTAGGATAAATATTTTATTGAGAAGGCCAAGCTAGCCTGAGGCAAAACCCCCAAAGTAATGGGTTTCATTTCAGAGCCCCACACATGTCCCCTTCCAAGCATCTCTTTCTCCACAATAGTAGTTGGCTCTTTAATGTCTGACCCAGAGGAGATGCTCCATAAATAGATGTGGCCTCAACTGCGGATCAGTGGATTGGTTACTATTCCTGGATTCCCAGGGCTACCATTGATCTAACTCGCCTTGATGAATGGTTGTCCACAGCACAATGAGACACGGTCCAGGTCCTTAAAGCCTATCACAGCTTTAATCCGAGACAGCAAGCAACTCAGCTCAATTAGAATGCCCACAGCAGGGGGTACACACTCCCATTTCCAGGATGGTAAACCAAAGCAACACTTTCAACCTGAGACCTTCCATAAGTGAATTCCCAGTGGTAAAATTTCAGATTTTATCACAAGCTCAGGCCAGTGTAATCCCTCAAGTCATACCACATCGGCCTCTAATCAATGTGCCCATGCTTGGAACCAAGCCCAATGACCTCTGCTGGAGAAAGGGAGGAGAAGAGGACAGTCCCCATTCCTGATAACTAACCTTTATTTGTGAATATTTTCTGTTATGCTCATCACCACCAAATAAATATGAAATTGACTATGCCAAAATCATTGAAAAATATATCAAAAGGCCAACTCAAGAACAGTGAAAATGGCTTCTTGTTGATAGTAACACATATGCTATTTACATGGAGGCACAAAAGTATACCATGTCATGGTCGGGTTCATGTGTCAACTTGGCCAAGTGGTGGTGCCTGTTTGTCTGGTTGGGGAAGTGCTGGCCTATCTGTTGCAATGAGGACATTTCTAGAATTAAATCATGATCATGTCAGCTGCATCAATTCCATTTGTAATCAGTCAAGGGGAGTGTCTTCTGCAATGAGTGATGCTTAATCTAATCATGGGAAGCCTTTTAAGGAGGATTCAGAAGAGACAGGCTCTCTTCCTACTTCGGCTGGCGAGCCTCTCCTGGGGAGTTCATCCAGCCCCTCCATTGGAATCGTCGGCTTCACAGCCTGCCCTGCAGATTTTGGACTCTGCATTCCCTCAGTCACTTGAGACACTTTTATAAATTTTATATTTGCGAGTGTTCCCTGTTGATTCTGTTTCTCTAGAGAACCCTAACTAATACAACCGGTTAACGGCACCAAGTCTAGAAGCCTTACTAGTTTTTCCCTTGGACAGGTCCTTAACCACTCTGAGGCGTGGCTTTCTCATGGTTGAAAAAAGGATAATAAAACAACTTCTTCACTCAGAAGGGCCCCTATTTTAGTAAACAATTGACATGAATGAAAAGAAATTTTCATAAGAGAGAGAACCTAACTTCATTTTGGGAATGTTTCCCCACTAAACTAAGGGCTTTTTCTCTACCATTTAAGGAGCTGGATTACATGGCAGATGTGGAAAGAGGTAGCTGTAGAACTTGATCTTTCAAGTACCTTCTGTGCCTTTGCTGAGCTGAATCAACATGGGCAAAAGTCCATGACCTCACTAAGGACTGCTGAGTGCTGTCAGTCAAAAATCCAGCTCTGAATACATTTTTTTTTCAACTCTGAATACATCTTTATTCTTTCTACTGGGCACATTGTTTTATTTGTAATGCAGTACAATAAACAAATGAGTTAATAATAAAAACAAAAAACAGCTCTCTCATAGGGCTCTCATGATGGAGAGCAATGCCCAGCACAGAGCAGACACTCAGTAGTATCAGCTGTTAGAGCCAAAACTCAGGAAAGCCAGGAAGTAAGTAGGCATGCTAGTGACCTTTTTGTTTCTTACAACTTAATTGCAAACCTCGGAATGAAGCAGGGCACTGGACTTTTTCAAACACATGAGCAGAGACTTGGTAGGGCCTCAAACTAAAACAGTAACAGAAGAAGTCACATTTCAGCAATGCTGAAACATTTTAAGCTAACATAATGAGGTATTGGACATGTAAATACAGGTATCAACCAGTGAATGGGACTGTTGAGCGGCAATGGCCCTCCCAGCAGAGTAAGTCCATCCCCTTTTCTCAGGGATGACAGTTAGCTGGAGAAGATATTAAAATTCTTCCCTAACTGTGGTAATCAGTCTCTGCCCCACACACTTTCCCAGCGACCCCAGCCCCTCGTTAAGGATTCTGCAGACCTCCCCACGATCCAGCCAACACAGGACAAAATTCTGGCAAAGTTCGGCCATGGGTCTGAAAGGCTTTCCTCCAGAGCTGCAGCCATCCCAGCCTGCACTGCCCCCGCCTGCCCTCAGGGACGTGGTGGCCACCTCCTTGCCTTCCCGTGACGTGGAAGCATGCCTTCCTCAGACCTTGGAAAGATAAAAGTAAGATTGGTCTGCTTCGCCACCCCCTCCCCAGTACGTCCTCCCCAGCCCCATCGGGAATATAGAGCCTTTAGGAACTTAGGGGGATTTGAGAACCAAATGTTAAAAGAAAAACTTGTATATCCAGGATCTCTCAAGCCTGGGATAGGCTAGACACTCCGCGCTCCTGAACTAAAGCCAGGTTCCACACACTAGGGTGACCCACAGCCACATCTGCTGCTCTGACCTGACATGAGCCCAGAACGACATGCACAGGTGTCCTGAGCAAGCATGGAAGCTGAGCAAGGTGAAAATAAAGATTCCCGTGAAACTGTTTTACCAAGCACGCCTAGAAGAAAATGACAGTGACTGTGCCTCCTGAAACTCTAGTAACTTTCATTCTTCACCCTACAAACCTCATGCTGCAGATTATGACAGTCGTAGTAGAGATCTCAGGCTATCATGTGGGAGATACCTGTGCTTAAATTGTACCCCCTTTTACAGGCAAAAGAAAAGAGAGAGACACACAGAAACCTATATTCAGTCAGGAGCGGGCTGAAATTGGACTTTAAGTAGATTTTCTATCAAACCAGTCCACTCTACCATCATTAAGGACCATGTATTGCTGGGGAATAGGGGGACAACACCTGAAGATCAAAATAGAGTTAGCGTGCTGGGACCACCAGTTTGTAGAGGTAGGAGGGAGTAGACAGCGCACAAAAGAACTGGACCTTTAAAAATACATAAAGGTTCACTCCAACAGGGAGACTGGCAAGGCAGAGGAAGACAGGCCATTCCATCACAGAGGGCCTGGGGGCGAGTGAGTGTTGGGGGCAGGACAGGCTGGACCCGGCTGTTAGAAGTTTGGGGCTTTATTGCACAAGCAATGGAGGGCCACTGATGGGCTCACACGGAATGCAATCAATGGTGTGTCTGAGAAAGCTTCCCTAGTGACAATGTCCAAAATCAATTAGAGCTGGGGATAGACTGGATGGAGGGAGAGTAATTCAAAGGTGATTTCAGGAGTTTGCAAGACATAAGCGGTAGAAGGAAATGAGTCATTTCAGAGGTGGAACTGTCAAGGGTTGGCGGCCAGTTCAACAAAAGAAGGAAAGTGGAAAATATTACCAACTCTCGCTTTATTCCATTATTTTAAAGTACGAAGTCCTTTGGACTTTAAACCTCCTTCTCCCACTAATTATCACAAAGAGAGAACATTCTGTACCACATGAAAAAAAAATGCTCCTTTTATTGCTATTTTCGATTACATTCTATGCAGAAGTGACGATACAAGAAGACACTCTGGGTGAATTGAATTGGGCCAATAAGAGACAGCAGAGATCAATGAACGCACTAAATTCCATGCCTTGCATTGTGCAAGGCTCATTCTCATGACATTATAACCTGTCACTTCTAAGATTACACAATCTTTATAATTCACAAAATGAAAGCATCCCTATCAGAGTCTAATAGATGACGAACTAATAGTAATATCACTGCTGCGTTTTCAGCAATGTGTACCAAATTTTTATTTCCATGTTGCGAAATAGTTTGAAAAAAAATTAAGCCTAAAAATCACAACAAAGAAGAGAAATCGGGTTTCATAATATTAAAACAGTGTTGCAAAACGAGGTGAAAAAATTTCCAGTCTCAAATCACAGCACTGGCTAACTCAATGAGAATAAAAGTGGGAAAAGGAACATCAAAGATAAATTAATGATTCTAGCATTCTACTGAAACAAGAACTATCCTTCTGCTTCGTGATGCTTTTTTCCCTTCTTTCATACCATTTAGGTGACTGTCCATTAATATTCTAAACTGGTCTTAACAAAGCTGAAAATAGTGAGGGAGCAGTTCTCAAGGAAAATATTATGTAACAGCAAAAGCAAACTGCATTATGAGGGTGACCTATTGGGAAAGCCAAATTATCTTATTCAATGGCTGCAGTCAAAATGATAAAAACAAATTTGTACCACTGCAGCAGAGAGAACTTGCCTTTTTTTCTTTGTTGAATAAGGAGACTTGAAAAGACTTGCTATGTTTTTTTTTAACTTGCTCTGTTTTTAAAATAAAAGGCCTGCATTGCTTAACTAAAACACCTTTGTATATAGAAAGTAATCAATAAATATGTATTAAAAGAATAATTTTTTAATTGTGAAAACTTAAATTAAAAAACTGACTTCTCAAGTCATCTCAACAAGGACAGTGAGGACAGCTCTTCTTAAAATGGAGTTTTCTTCCTCCCTTACCACTCCACTCCTGATTCCAACCAGGTCTGGCCATAATCATCTTCCTCTCAGTAAACAGAAACAATTCCTTATTATGTACCATTCCCTGCTATTGCTGTTTTTCTACAAACAAACAAAAAATGGCAGCATTTGGCCTAGATTATTTTTCATGTTCTTCCATTTGGCAGAAACCTATGAAAAGCAGATGGAGAAATAGTGGTTAAAACAAAAACCAAGAAATCAACACACAAATTGTCTTTTTTATAAAATCAGAATGGTTCTTCATACAAATATTTAATCTGCCTTGGTAGACACAATGAATATTCAATAGGTATAGTCAAGAAAAGGAAGGATAAATTTGATATAGGAGAATATCAAGTGATATATGACAGTATATAAACTATATTGCAAATACCTAAAATTTCCCCATGCCTCTGAGCAACACATTTTTGGAATCCAGTGATGTTCAGGTTATACACTTACCTATATTTCTCCTTGACAAATCTAAAAGATGAAAACAGGGTTTTCATAGTTCACAGAATTTCCCAATATGCTTTGAAGTGACAATAAATATCTGCTAAATATGATATTTTTCCAGTGAGACTCTCCTACAAAGTTAAATCTTTCTAAAAATTATTTGAGAATGGTAATTACTTCTTACGATGCTTACCAAAGGCTCAAGTCCCCAAATTTAGAATAATAAATTTAAGAAAAAGTTTTCATCAAGAACCTAGCTCATCATCATTACTACCATTATTATTTAAATGAAACAAAAATACTTCCAATTTTAAAAACGTACTTAATGGGAAGGATGCAAAAACACCAGAAATTCCATATAACATAAAATAATATTTGAGAAAGAGAGGCAGACTTGATTCAAGAAGATATATTTTACTTTAAAGTATTAATCATGGGTATCAAATAGATATCAAAAAGTTTAGCATAGTTCCTTATTTAAGAAAAACTTCTGGACTTCTTGCTAATTGAATCTGATTTTTTCTTGGATGGCAGGAGATTCACCACAAACTGCATACTTAAAACAGGGATGAGAATAAACAATCTGTTAAACTCACAGTATTGAGAAACTTCAGACTACTTCATAAGTAGCTCTCCAGCTTATTTCATTGCTGATAGATTCAAACGCTTGAAATCTGGAATCTACACATACATACATACACACATAGATTTACTCATGCACGGACAAGAATTGTAAAGTGTTTATGCTTTAACTACTTGCCAGCCTGCATCAGAGTTTACTGTATGCTGATGAACATACGAGACTCCTGGGCCAGAGACAAAGGATTTTATGACTCCACGCAGCAGGCTGCGTGGCTCGACATTTACGTTGTTATCCTCAGCCCCGCAAGCTCCCTGGGGAAACTGAGGACAGCCAAGGTGGACGTTGTGCGCACAGTAGGTTTTTGTCACAGCTGAGGAACCCCAAGCCTAGAAAACCACGATATTTTATAATGCACTGCAAGAAAACCTGACCAGCTTTTGCCCCAGAGAGAAATACTGTCATTAATATATTGGATAGTAAACTTTTCCATGCTCCAGAGAGAGACATCATTCTGTGTCTTTCAAAGCTGTTTACTATACAAATATCTTTGGAAATATAGTCTGGAACAACAACTGTCAGTGCTTTTTCCCACAAGAGTGCAGAAACAGGAGAGACCCAAGAAGAGCTGTCTCCCGCCAAGAAGATATTTAGAACCTTTAGGTATTGCTGGTGACCTCTACATCCCATTTTGCCACCTTGAAGAGCATCTTTGTGGTCCCAGGGCTTTGCCTCCCTTGATAAGTCAGAGAACGTTAGGCGTCTAGTCAATTCAAAGGCCAACCCTGATTGCTCCCAGACCATACAGGACCCACAGCTTATATTCACCGCTTGAAGCTAGAGAACTCCCTGCTCTTTCCTGAATGCTATGTGCATTAGATTACCCCATGTATTAGTTTTCTGTTGCTGTCATATTAACCTATCTCAAATCTAGCTGTTTAAACAAGTACCCACTGCATAGTTTCTGTGGGTCAGAAGTCTGGGCACACAATAGCTCAACTGGATTCTTTGCTTCGAGTCTCTCAAGACTGAAATCAAGGTAATTGATTTCAGTAAGACCTGCTTTCCTTCCTGGAGGCTCTGAAGAATAATCCACTTCCTGGTTCACTCATGATATTGGCAGAATTCAGTTCTTTACCATTCTTTCAATGTGCCCCCTCCGTCTTCAAGCCAACAATGGTATGTGAAATCCTTCTCACACGCAGCTCTTTCTTCCTCTTCTGCTGCATCTCTCTGACTTCTCTGTTCTCTGCTTTTAAGGGTTCATGTAATTATATTGGACTCACCCAGATAATCAAAGATAATCTCCCTATTTTAAAGACAACTGATTAGTAAATTTAATTATATCTACAAAGTCCCTTTTCCCATGGAAGATAACTTTCACCCGAGAGCATGACTTTAATAGAAATATATGTTGACAACTGAGTGCAAAGTAATATAATTAGGGTGGAATCCAGTGCTGTAAACATTTATGGCAGATGTTCATTTGCATAGCAATTCATTTGTATGTTTATGTTACTCTATGTCCTGACTGTTTTCATGCTACTATCACCTGAGTTAAATTTTGACCACAGAAATTTCTCATTTGATTTCCAAAGAGAATTTTCTAGCTCTTCTTTCCTCATGCAGGATCCACCAAGAGGTGCTTTTGCACATCAAGTTTCTAGTACTGTGAAGTCAGTGAGTTCACTAAGACTGTAATTCGCCTGCCCATTCAATATGTCCCAGAAATATTTTGGTCTGTTTTGCTTTTTCCATGAACCCTGAAAGAACTTTCTTTGTGAGTTGTGTAGGACTGTTCCCTTGACTTTTAAATAGGTCATCAACATTTTCATTGCTAGGACTCTCAAAAGAACAATAACAGAAGCTGTGTTCTGAATGTAAATAATACCAACAAGGCAGAGCTTGCTAAAGATATGCAATTAATGGTATCCTTGAACCTTGAAAGAAAGAGATATGATACCACATTATTTCCAGAAAAGAATGCTACACATAGTTGGAGGTCGTAAAAATTCTTGGGAAAAATAACCATAATTCTAGAGGTAAATATTTCAAGAGGGAAGAAAGATGAGGGTCATGGGAAAGTGGCTACACATTTGAAAATGATCCCAAGTAAGAAAAAAAGAGAGCCACTATAAAAGAAACCAAACCAAGAGAGCTCCCCAATGAGCTCGTGCAACCAACAATGAAGATAATAGGGTGGTACCTATTTGTAATAATATCAATATGGTAAAAATTCAGGGTGATGTGAAGATGTAAAGCATGTGAAAACAGTGATGGCACAAAAAAGCATGTATATATATTTAAGTTATGCTGAGAGCAAAAAGATAAAAAGGTAATGATGAGATAATGTGATATGAATACAACAGAGATAAAATAGAACTATTCCACTCCTGTTTTGCTCCCTTATTTTTTATTAAGGAGAACAATGTTGATCCTGAAAAGGGTAGAATAAATATGTTTAGGGGGAAACTGAAGCCCAAGAGGAAATAGAACACAGAAGCCAGAGCTATTCTAGCCTTCAGTGTCTGTCAGATTGCATTTCAGGGAGTAGAAAAGTGAATAGACATGACAGAAGAGTATTGTCAAGCAATCCCCATGGAGTCTTAGATGAAGTGAAGAGGTATCAGAAAACCAAAAGTGGCAAGCACCCAATTTTTTGAAGAGTGAAAAAGGTAAGCTATGAAAAGACTGGTGAGCTTATTGGTTAATCTCTGGCAAAATTGTAAAATGAATTAAAATAGAGTGTTATATTTGAATAAGGAATTTCTAGAAGATACCATTGGATTATTAAAAACAAATTGTTTAAAACAAACAAAAAAAGGAAGCCACCAATAATAAAGGTGTCACCGAGTAAGTCAACCACAGAAGAGTTTTATAACACTGAATTTCCTTTCTTGTTTGCCAATTTAAGAAAGGGTGCATTTCCTGAAGCGCCTATTCTTTGGAAGTCCTGTTGGTATCTCGTGGTGTTTTCTATCTTTCTCTCATAGGCTTCAAACTTCCTGTTCAAGGAATGGGATGCCACAGTATCTTTGAATGTCTGGTTGTTTCTCCCATTTTCCATCTCTACCCATCAGTAGAGTCGATAGGTAATTGTAAGAGAACTTTTTCATAGTCCCAAGGATAGATAAGGCATGGAATATTCTGGAGCCGTAACTCTCCCAACCATATCTTGTGATGCGAAGTATGATTCTCAGGACAGCAGCATTAGCATCCGCTGGGCGCTTGTCAGAAATGTAGACACCCAGTGTTCACCCCAGACCCGCGGAATCAGAATCTGCCTTTTAACAAGAACCCGTGTGATTTATATACACATTGAAGTCTAGAAGCCTGGTCATTCATGGGTCTAGAACACGCCAGATGCTGCTGCTCCCTCAAGCCAACTCTGGATAGCCTGAAGAGACACCTTCGTCTCTCCCTGCTAACGCCACCTTGAGCTGGCAGTGTCTGAACCTGACAAAACGTGAGGGGCTGAAGGATTGTGGCTGACTCTGTGATGCCTGCCTTCATCATTTCCACTTCCTGCTGGTCTGAAACGTGTCCAGGCTGCAGGGACTCCTCGGGTCGCAGGACAGTATTAAAATCTTTCATTGCAAACAAACACAGCCAGTGTTCCCAAGGTATGCTCACAGCGCAGATGGATTGCTAAGAAAAAGCTTCACATTCTTAGCCTCACCCTGTATCTCCTCAGCGCTGGCAGTGATCTTAGGTCACCTGTCCAGAGCTGCCTTTAGATCATAATGAGTTTTTCCTTAACAGCTGACCTCAGTGGAGGCTACTGCCAGCCACCAAAGATATTTTAATGATTTTGAATCTGAAAAGGAATACCCTTAGCCCTATGCAATCTTGCAAGCCTAGTTCTGATTCCACTAAACCCAGGACTCTTCCATTGCATGCCATTTCATATAACTCACTATTAAGCAAAGGGAATGAAAACTAAGTTAGAGTTTAGAGTCGAGGCCCTATGTCACCTTCAATTGAAATAAAAATCACTTTTGTACCTAATAATATTATAAATGTCCTCACACTTGAAAATACAGAAAACTAAAAGTTGCACTTAAATTAAAACTTAAATAATAATACATGCCACCATTAATTTGGTTTTGCCGAGACTTTACAAGGTATTTTCAAATCATTTCTAATTTTACCCTCTTAATACCTATATAGGGTAATAAGCAAGCATATCATGATTCCCACTGCATGGATTAGAAGGCTGAAACACAAATTAATTAGTTGACTCTCTTCAGTTAATACAGCCAATATGCAATAGAATTAGGACTACAACCAAGGTCTGATGATTTCCAGATTCATATATGTAACTTACAGTAAATTCTTTGATATTGAAGTATACATAGTTTATGAATTCAAATTTTTAGTCATAATTTCCTATAGTAGAGCATGTTTTCCAACCTCAAGCCATCATACAAAAGGAGAGGGGATGGATCAGGAGAGAAAACTGTATTTATGGAACAAAAAGATCATTATCCTTCTCTGCATCATGAATGCTATGGAAATTCATAAGTTTCCTCTCATAATATAAAATATTCTCCTGAGTACATGCCTCTTTGAAATGTTCTGTGGTATAAATTATGTTGCAGTTAAAATAAAAAACTATTAGTCTGATATGTTTCTGTTGAGATGGAAACATAAAATAAAATTGTATTGTTGGTATAGAAATGATCTGTACAGCCTACCTTTGCTGGGAAGTCAGTGAAATAACATGAATCTTTTAGTGAACAGTGGTTGATACAGACAAATAAAGCAAATGTTGAGCCTTGTAGAGGTGATGCTGGCTTTATACATCCTTTCAAGTGATTGTGATTTATTAAGCATTAAAACATATTAGATGCTTTAGAAATAGATACCCCGTAAGAGATTTCAAAATATCTCCCAAACAATTTTATATCACAAGAGACCTCAGCTTTACAGAGCCATCACTCTTTGGAATGAAGGGAAAGCAAATACTTCCAGTGATCTCCTAGGGTGGTGAGAACGATAAAGGAAAGTGGTCCTTAACATCAGAGCTTTCCACAAAGGAAGCCGAGCCATCGAAAGTCATCACGTAGGCTGTCAATTGGGCAGCATCCATGGTTCTGCTGGAACAGAAGTACCGTCCTGTCCTGTCCTTTCCCATTCTGACTATGCTGTTTCGCTCAGTTACATGTGGTTCAGAGAGCAGGCCACATTCTTACTCACGATTTAATTCCATGTTCCCAAATTTTTTTTAAAGTCGCCAAAGCCATAGTTATGCCCAGTTAGTTGGAGCTGGCTTGTGCGCTTCACATAAAATGCTATTTCATAGTTGTGAAGGACCTGTAAAAGAATGACTGGGTTATCTCCAGGGCAGTGAGAAAATCGAAACCACCCACATCACCAATTATTTATTTTCTTCTTGAATATTTCCAAGGGAAGAGTCCTCTGGTGTCCTCAGCTCAATGCTAGCAATAATAATAACCATTCGTTGACCAGATATGAGGTAACATGCACTGTAGAAGGAATTAAATTAGGTAAATTCCTCTGAAGCTCCAAAAAATCCTGCAAGGACAGGTATTGCCCATTTTACAGATGAGAAAGCTGAGGAACAAAATTCCACAAGCCATGGAGAAAATAATAAGATTAGATTCTGACCAGTGCTGTTTCCAGAGTCTTGCTAACCAAAGTCTTCCCTAGTTTTATGTTATACAGTAAATACTCAAATCTGTAAAGTGACAGTTATAAAAACACCCTATTACTATGTCTTTGGAACATTTTTATCTAACTTCTTCAGTTATGTTATCTCCTTCACTTGCTATGACAAACATTGTGCCTAGATGGACCATTTATTTATTCACTCAACGAACAGTTATTCCATGTCTACACTAGAGCCATCTCTGTTTTGTCAGCATTATGCCAAATGATTCATTACATCCAGAATCAGGTAATCTTACTATAGACAAAACTAAAAGAGGGTTCTGCAATTGCAATTTTACAAAGGAAAAACATCCAAGTGTTCAATATCCCAGCGCTTACTTATCACAAGCAACCTCCCCAAACACACGGACCTCTCTTCTTGTCTGCTACTCATCGGGTCAAGGATAAGAGCCTGAACTTTTCTGGCAATGTTGTAGTTTTATTTATAGCTGTATTTGTTTCCTATAACAAAGTACCACAAATTAGATGGCTCAAACCAACGGAAATTTATTTTCTCACAGTTCTGGAGGCTGGAAGTCTGAAATCAGGGTGTCATTGTGTGCGTTCTTTCTGGGGGCTCTGAAGGAGAATATGGTGCATGCCTGTCTCCTAGCTTCTAGTGGTCACCAGAAATCCTTGGGGTTCCTTGCTGTGGATAAATCAGTCCTATCTTTGTCCATCTTCCCATGGTGTCTTCCTCTCTGTGTCATCTACATGTCCCTGTGACTCCAAATCTCCCTTTCATTTATAAAGATACCAGCCATTGGATTTAGGGTCCAAACTAGTCCAGTATAACCCCACCTTAACTTAATCATATCTGCAAAGACCCTATTTCCAAATAAAGTCACTTTCATAGGTTCAGGGTAGACATGAAGTTTAGGGGGACACTGAGCTGGTTTGAAACTGTTATGTACCCCTGAAAAGCCATGTTTTTCTAACCCAATCCTGTGAGGGCAGACCTATTGTGGGTGTGAACTTTTGATTGGGTTGTTTCCATGGAGCTGTGACACCCCCCCCCCATTCAAGGTCTTAAGCCACTTACTGGAGTACTTACAGAGGGAAGCATTTTGGAGAGAACATGACAAATGGTTGGAGAGCCAACACAGAAAACAGATGTTTGGAGGCAGACAGAAGCTCAGAGAGGAGGCCGCTGGAACCAGAACTGAAAGCAACAAAACCCAGGAGCAAGGGCCAGCAGATGTCACCATGTGCCTTCTCACATGACAAAAAACTCTAGGCCTTTCTTGAGTGATCAGCCTTTCTTGAGTGAAGATATCCTGTTGTTGATGCCTTATTTTGGACATCTTCACACCCTTAGAATTGTCACTTATATCTTAATAAATCCCCTTTGTAAAAGCCAACCCATTTCTGGTATACAACACTCTGGCAGCATTAGCAAACTGAAACAGACACTATTCAACACAGTACAATAGTCCCTTCATATCACAATGTATTCCTAAGATATTATGTTAATTCCATTCCTCAAATGCTTCCTATTCCCATACCCAGTAAAAATATATTCTATAGAAGAGTCTAAATATATAGGTGGACTTCTAGCTTATATTACTAATTCCCCATAACTAGAGAGTTCATAGTGATCCATTAGCCTTTGGGCTATATTTGTCAATGTCTCTCTGCCAAGGATCAAGAGCGTAACAAACTCTCCATCAAAGGTAACTAGAAGTTACACAGCTGCTTTCTTTGCCAGCTCTTGACATACAGAGTTATAAATGGGGGATTAATGAGGACAGTGATGGTTCTCTGTCACATACCAAAAGAAAATGGGATTTCAAGAAGGAACATCAACAATTACAAATTGCTGAAAAGTTCAAGGACAGTGAGGGAAGAAAATTATTTTGGATTCAGTGTGAGGTTAGAAAACCACTGAGGGGTCAGATTCAGTAAAACTGTGGTTGGGCTCACCTCATAGGTAGGAATTGATCCTGGATCCAGGAAATTAATCCTGTATCTTCTGGAACACTCTCAATTTCAACTTATTCCATCCCATTATATACTATATATTTTTATTATCCATTTGCAACTATGGTAACACCATGGTAAAGAGAGAAAAACAATGCTGTCAATGTTTTCAAGATGCGTGTCAGTGAAAATAAAGTGAATGTTAAGTCCTTATAGTTGGAAGGAAAATGAAGAAAAGGTATTAAAGAGTAGGAAGTTCTAAGCCCATCTGCAGCAGTATGGAAGTGGTAGCTAGTAAAGCAGGAGACGAAAGATTTGACAGACAAAAGAGGAATTGTTGATGGACTAAGTTTCAGAAAAAGGCAGAAGTTAGGATCAATATCACAAATGGATGGGAAAAGGCAAGATATTTCTTTCCAAATGGTAAAAGTTAATAAGGAGACATTTTCAAGAAGAAAAGAGAAGAGTAGAGAGGGGGTAAAAGATGCTAGAATATATAAACTCACTAAAATATAAACTCCAAGAAATCAGAATTACTTTATCACACTACCTGACTTATTTTCACTGTTTCAGCAGAATAAATTCTGTGCTCTCAGTTCTGCCTGGTAAAGGAGAAAGTATCTTGACCTCATAAAAGTAAGAAGTAAGGGTAGGTATATGGTTATGAGGTAGAAGCTTAAGAGATGGATTAAGTCTATTGCATGTGACACTGAGCAAACTGAGATAGATAAAATAATTATTTCTCATAAACAAGGGCCCTTCTGAGATTAACGCAATAATCTGTTCCTCACCTCCTTCAACTCTTTACTCAAAAGCCACTCTCCCAGTAAGGCCTTCCATCACCACTCTATCTAAATCCACAACTCCTTCTCCATCTACCTCTACGTCTTATTCTAGCTCCCTGCCTTATGTGTCTCCTTAGAGCTTAACAAACACTTTTTGTCATGCCACATGTTTTACTTGGTGGCCTGGTTTATTATGTAAACTACGGCAGGGATGGATTTCTGTATGTTTGCTCACTACTCTCTTTCCAGTGTCTGGAACGAAGCATGTTGAATGAATGAGTGCCCTCATATGAGACATATTCACATTAAACTACTTTCTTCAATAGCACAAACCTGGAAAATGAAGAAGAAAAAAATAGATGATGGAGGTATTCAAGGATGAAGCGGGCAGAAATCCAAGGGAAAGAGAGGTTCTACAATGCTAACAACTAGCAGAAAGTAAGATAATTGTGGTCAATGAAGTAAAATGATGAGGCATATCCCAATAGGAGCTACAAATACCATCTCTTCCTCTTAAGATAGTACAGCAAACAACAGTACCTGCCACATAGGTAAATAATAAGTAGTTATTAGCTGATGTTTCTTTTAATATTCTTCCCAAATAATTTTTGCTTTGGTCCAGAGCCACTGAGGACCAGGGTGACTTCATCTCTCCTAAATCCATATCACACTGACTCTCTGGTCAGAGGGAGGAACCCAAAGATGAGAGGAAGACTTCACGCCCTCACTGATGGGACAGTAGCAAGCGTAGAGCTGCTATGGGCTGCTGCCTGGAAAAGCTGGATTTGCTGGGTGTGTCAAGCTGTGCCTAAGTCATTCCATCTAACCTCTGTTGAGTACATCATCCCAGTCTATATCATCTTCCTTCCAAGGATTATCAGCCTTCTCAACACTCCCCCTCATGCCATTCCTGCTCCCCTCTCCACCCTAATAAACACACACACACCCATGCACATTTTCTGGATTCATTCATATTCATCCTCAACTTTATCATTGGATTGGGTCTAATACCTAGATTGAGTCCATATCCCAAAACATGCCTAACACATCATGAAAGGAACACTGCCATGCCCTTTTATAACATGCCATTACTGACATATTTAGATAACAGTCAGCTTTAACCCTCAGATTATGTTTGGCCCACCTACCCTTTCTCTGTATCATATACTATTATTGAACTATCAACCTGTAAATGAAACCATGCTCTCTTGCCCAATGTATTAATTTGTTAAAGCTGCCAGAATGCAATATATCAAAAATGGCATGGCTTTTAAAAGGGGAATTTAATAAGTTACAAGTTTAAAGTTCTAGAATCAGAAAAATATCTAAACTAAGGCATCCAGTAAAAGATACCTTGGCTCAAGAAAGGCTGATGCCTGTCACATGGGAAGGCATGTGGCTGGCATCTGCTGGTCCTTGTTCCCAGTTCTGTTGCTTCCAGCCTCTGATCCCAGTGGTTTCCTCTCTAAGCATCTGTGGACATTCACTTCACTCCTCTGGAACCCCAACTCTGGGTTTTGGCTTGTTTAGCATTGCATGGGAAGACACAGGGTGACATCTGCTGGACTCTGTCCAATTCATAGGCATCTGCTCTCTCTGTCAGCACTCCAGTCATCTCCAAACATCTATGTCTCTGTCAGCTCTTAATCAACTGTTCTCCAAGAGTCTTCATCCAAAATATTTCCCCTTTTAAAGGACTCTGATAAATTAATCAAGTCCCACTTTGAATGGGAGGAGTCATACCTCCATCTAACCATACACAAATGGACACACAACATCTCCATGGAGATAATCTAATCAAAAGGGTTTCCATCCTACAATGTTGAATCAGGATTAAAGGACATGGCTTTTCTGGGGTACCCTACACTTTCAAACTAACATACCTCAATAGAATAACCTCACTTTTTTGGTGGAAATAGAATCTTTTTTTTATTTTGAATGCATTTTCAGTACTGTGCTAACCATTCAACTCTATGTAAATTGGCTGCAAATAGACATAAATTGTTAGAGTATATGAATGGGAGAGGGGCAATGATGGAAGAGATAAGCCTCTCCAAGTCTGAGTAATTCGTCCCAGAACAATGCTTATAAACGGTGAGCCCTCGCCCACTCTGAGCTCAAAGCCAACATCACTATCCAAGTTTCAGGTAGATGCCCTGGCATAACAAGCTCTTAAAAAAGGATTATACACTTGTCCTTCAAAAATCTAAGAAATATCTTTTTCCAGGTTCAGAAACAGTATCTAATATCATTAAATATCACTAGACATTTGCATTCAAATTCTGAAATGTCTACTTTCTTAGTCAAATGAAAACACATTTCCACACTAAACATTTCTGGTCAAGTGCTACAAAATCCCCTTTAGACAAGAAACATGTTTACAGAATGTTTAACTTTAAAATAGAAACATGAATTAATCTTGAAGCAGTTTAATTCTGCTTTCATACATGTGCTCGAGCAGCGCACGTGTGGTTGAATGTGAAAGGAAGCTGCGGCATGCTGGTTAGAGGTTGTGTTTCTCGTGCACACAGCCAAGTTCCTTTACTCCCAGATATGACAAAACTTGATCTAGACAAATGGAATTGAACAGGGAAGAGGAAGGACATCTTGATGCAGAACTGCTGTCTGCTCATATTTCAGAACTTTTATCACCAAAAGGTAAAACTTGTCATCATCAGTTATTAGTTATTGTGCAAGATACTAGACATTGCAGGGTAGTATAAAAATGTGAAAATACGGTTTTCCCCAAAAAAGACAGCAAAAGGAAAACAGGAAGAAAATATATGTAGAAATACCCATGAACATTTCCACCCATGCAATTTTTCTTTAATCTCCAAGGTAAAGGTTTTATGAACCACTGCTGGATGGCAGATTCCTTCCTATAGAAGCCATCTATTGCTGCATGACAAATTAGCCCCAAGCTTAGGGGCCTAAAGCAAAACTATCGATACCTCAGTTTTTGTGAGTCAAGAATTCAGAAGCACCTTGGCTGTGTGATCTGGTTTAGGGCCTCTCAGGAAGTTGTAAACTGATGTAAACAATTGTAATTGTAAATTGGCTGATGGCCTGCCTGGAGCTGGAGGATGGTCCTCCAAGCACATTACATGCAGCTGTTGGCAGAGGCCTCATACCCCATGGCTGTTGGTCAGAGGCGTCTGCTCCTCACCACCTCAGCTTCTTCAAAGGACTGGGAGTGGGGGACTCAGAAGGACTGTCTTTTGGGGGAGAGGTAAAAGCAGACTTGAAATAAAAATGTTTTGTAAAAAAGACATGGCACTTGGCTTCGCCCAGGGCAAGTGAAGAGAGAGAGAGAGAGAGAGAGAGAAAGGAAAACCCACCTCTTTTATGTCCTGAATTTAGAAGTTGCACCCACGAGTCCATTCATTGGAAGTGAGTCACCGAGTAGAGCTAACACTCAAGGACAGGGGAGTCAGGCTCCCCCTTCCGAAGGGATAAATATTAAATAATTTAAATAATATTTTAGAATATTAAATAATTAAATATTTAAATATTAAATAATTTAATTAAATATTAAATATTTTAAAATTTGAGGGCATGTTTGCAAGCCACCACATCCCTAACACTCATATTTCTCTGTACCCTCCTGCCCCAGCACTTTCTCAGACCACTAAAAACATTGGATTTATATGCCCTGCATTAAATTAACTACTGAAATATATAAGTGCCTTTATTTTATTACCCACTATATGTCAGACACCATACTAGACAAATAAATGATACCAAAACAGTTCCTGTTCTCACAAGTTAGTCCAGGAGACTGACAATAAACAGAGAAACATATAATATGGTGGTGATAAATGCTATGTTAAAAACAAAAGAAAACAAAACAAAAAATAAATAAATAAGTAAAATTTAAAAAAACCAAGCAGTCTAGGGATTTAGAAAAGTATGAGTATTTAATTTGCCTAAAATACTATATATGATATCATACATTAAGCGGGTACATTGCTTCTCTGCCCTGAGAATTCCTGAGTACCTCAATCCACAAAAACCATTAGCTTCGTCATTGACCACAAGTTTTCACCTTTTCCCTAACATTTACGCAAGACCCAGCACACAAGATTTGTTCTGCATTTTTCTCTCATCTTTGCCAGGTTTCCACTGTATATGCCAAGTCGTAAAAAATAGCCGGAAATTCCCTCAGCTGGTCGTCAAACAGTCATTTCTTCTTTCTTTTGTTTCTGGCTCTGCTCCATGAGACTTGGCATGCAGTGCCTTTATTTCTGTAAAAGCACTGGCTGTACTGAAGCTAATATTCTCTCCCTCTCTCTCTCGTCTGCTCTGCCCCTGAGGTATCTAAACCCTCTCCTCTCCCAGGATTAGGAAAACAGTGTTATCTGTTGGCAGCTGCCATTTTAGCTCTTATATTCTCATCAGTTTATCTACCCTGGCCCAAGATTCACTTTCCCATCACTGGGTCCTCAAAGTCTCCACTACCTAAGTTCATCACCTAATTTAACTCATATGGTCACTTTAGTTGAACACCATAAGTACATGGAATCTTGCGCATGAGATCTTGTTGGTTTGTACAGGTGATGTCCCGATATATTCCAGAGTAATCTGGGCAGTGAATAAAAAAGTATTTGCAAAATCCTCTTGTGGACTGGGGAGAAAAGAGGAAATATTCAACTTCCCCCTATGGGGAATTCCTGATATTCTCACAAGTAGTGGGGACAATCAATTCAAAAAGCTGAGCCCTCGCTCTTGGGTTTTACCCCTATGAAACTTATCCCTGCAAAGGAGAAGCTAAGCCTACTTGTGATTATACCTAACAACCTCCAGAGAACCTCTTTTGTTGCTCAAATGTGGCCTCTCTCTTTAAGCCAAGTTGGCAGATGAACTCACTGCCTGCCCCCCATGTAAGACATGACTCCCAAGAACATAAATCTCCCTGACAATGTGGGACAGAACTCCCAGAATGAGCCAGGACCTGCTATCATGGGATTGAGAAAGCCATCTTGACCAAAACAGAGAAGAGAGAAATGAGGCAAAATAAAGTTTTCAATAGCTGAGAGATTTCACACAGAGTCAAGAGGTTATGCTGGAGGTTATTCTTATGCATTATATAGATATCCCTTTTTAGTTTACAGTGTATTGGAGTGGCTGGAGGGAATTACCTGAAACTGTTGAGCTGTGTTCAAGTAGCCTTCATTTTTGAAGATGATTGTACAATGATACAGCTTTTACAGTGTGAGTGTGTAATTGTGAAAACCTTGTGTCTGATGCTCCTTTTATCCAGGGTATGGACAGATGAGTAAAACAATAAGGATAAAAAATAAATAATAAGAAGAGGATAATGAATAAGAAATTGGGTAGAATGAAATACTGGTGGTCAATGAGAGGGAGGGATAAGGGTATGAGATGTATGAGCTTTTTGTTTTCTTTTTATTTCTTTTTCTGGAGTGATGCAAATGTTCTTAAAATGATCATGTTGGGAAGACACAACTATTGTTGCTATCGTGAACCACTGATTGCACATCATGTGTGGAGTGTGAAGATTTCTCAATAAAAATATTTTTTTTAATTTCCGCTACCCAGCTAAGACTTCACCAAACAATATACAAGAAAAACAAAAGATAAACAAAATGATCCAAAGGATATTTATATCATTTAACTTTGGGGTGATGATAAATACTCTAATAGTTATTACCATTTGCACTTCTAACTCTTGTATTTGGTAAACTATTGGTTTATGGAAGATTCTAACTGGGTAGAGACTAATTATTTGTAATTGCAGATCTTAATGACTGGGCTAGAATTGAAGTGTTGATTTCTTTCAAAAAAAAAGGCCAAAACTTCTTACTCATTTTTTTTTTATTCAGTTATTTATTTAAGAGCACCCAAGTGTTAGGATGTTAATGCGGTTAATACTCAGAAAACCAACTGGGCCTGTCTTTTATCTACCACATTATGCCAGATGGAAATACACATAGCATACCACGTAAGCTTGGTTAGCATCTATTCATTTTTGCTGTGCAAAATGAAGAGTAAGGAATATGAAATTGGAACTTTCCAGCAGTGACCTAAAACCTGATTGAATTAGGGCATTTCAAGCTCCCTGACTAGCCTTAGGTTGAATTTGCCCCTTCCTCTGCCCTGAGACTGCTATACTGATGTGCAAGAGGCGCACACCTGTGTGTTAAAGAGAGGAGGGTGCATCTCTATAGTCATCACCTTTTTCTCCTTCTGATATTTCTTTGCCCTACTAAGCACACCCTAGTCCTCTACCTTATTGCACCTAGCTTGTTATAAAGTATTTATCTGTCCAAAATCACATAGCATCCAATAGATGATAGATATAAATCCATAAAAATGTGCGAACATCATGTCCTAGTTTAACCACTGACTAGAGAAAATGTGATGATAGAATCATGCACAGGTTCCCAAACAACTCTACCCACAGCTCTCACACGTGTTTTTACTATGGCACATAACCACACACACACACACAGAGGGAAATTAAAGGCTTACTCAGTCAGGCACCAATGTTTGGAAGGTAAACATTGAATAAATTGAAAAACATGGTACCAATTATATCAAGTTTCCTTATGCAACTCCTCATCAGTACCAACCGACCTCTACTGAGTATTTTTCCAGTATGTGTGTACAAGACCCACAATGAGACCACAAATCACATGAGAACCCGCAGCCCGGCAAGCTGACAGTTCCTTCGGTCAATGCTCTCAATCAGCTGAAACTCTGAGGAGGCGCCCAATGGCCTGGTGCAGCTTCCTGGAAACACATCACTCATTTCATTACTTAAATTAAAAATGTTTTAATCTGCCTCTCAATACAGTCTTATTTGAAAATTACAAAAGAAACTTGGAGGGTGAAAAGATACTAAGGAAAAAAAATCGGGAAGACATTTGCTAACACTAAAGCTAGGAAAAAATATGTTTAAACATTTTCAGTAATGGCAATAATTTAAAAATTATTAATGTGCTTTTTCTTCTGCCTTTATGAGTACCTGTATGAGTAATTGGCACTTCTGACTGGAGACAGAAAAGGATTTTTCTCTGAAAGAATGCAAAGAGAAAAAAGAAGTAACATCCAACTGATATGCATAATAAGATTAGGCAGCAAAACACAACTTTGTGTGTCAGGCTTTCATCAGGGGAGAATGTACGCTCCAGAAGCACAGGTATTTTCTCTGTTTTTAGTCACGGCTGCATCCACAAAACAACAAGAGTCTGGGACATAGTAGGCATCTAATCATATTTAGTGGATGAATGGGTGAGGGGGAGTTTTAGAAACTTTTTTATCCTCTCCTTTAATACATCAGCAACCTAGGCTGGAGTTTCCAAATCAGCCTAGAGCTGCCAAACTCACAGACTCCTTCCACGGGGTATAAAATTTGATTTCTTGTGAAAATGAAGCACGTGGTTCACTGTTGGATAAAAGGAAGAGGATGTAATGGAGGGAGCAGGGAGCACCTACCGTTGCCTGCCTAGCGAGATTATGGAAGAAGAGAAAAGGGAATCAGGAGAGTAAGATAGCCAGCAGCACGTGCCCGGTTTCCATGCAGTAGATACGTAAGGCTCACATCAAAGGCAAATGACACCTAGACCATTTTCTGTTTCAGACTCCCGAAAAAGACCACCCTTTGTGTGGCTCTCAAACCAATCTGCGAGTTGCCACATTAATTTTTCAGGGCAGTTTGTGAAGATAAAGAGAAGTGGTGAAGGTTAGCATTTCTGAGCAGCTCTACATGGTTCTCCTGGGAAAAGATGAGACCCTGGAGTAGTTGAAAGACTGGCCAAGGAGACCAGCAGAAGGTGGCATCTTGGTGGCAGCAAGGTGGTCTGGAAGCTAGAGCTACGGATCAGGTGAGACCCCAGGCTGAATGAGAGTCACGGCCAACCTCAGAGTTGTGAAACTGCCAGCGAGAGCTCAGGTCTTTCTAGACGTATCAGTTTTCTATTGCCACATAACAAATTATAGAGATTTAACAGTTTAAAACAACACACGCTTAAAATCTCACACTTTCTGTGGATCAGGAATCCAGGCATGGGTCCTCTCTCAGGGTCTCTAACCTGAGCCGGGGTGCATTCTCGTCTGGAGGCTTTGAAGAATCTGCTTCCAAGATCAATCAAGTGATTGGTAGAATTCATTTCCTTACAGTCGTAAGACTGGGGGCTTTGAATTGTGGGCGGTCACCTAGAAGCTGCCCTGAGGTTCTAGAGACCGCCTGCCGCTATGGGCACATGGATAGCCTCAACATGGTAGCTTCTATTTCATCAAATCCACAAGGAGAGTCTCTACTGCAAGTGTCTGACCTCAGGGAGGGCCAGGTCTTCCATTAAGGGCTTTCACCCAGGATAATCTCCTATTAAAAGATCAACTGATTTGGGACTTTCATCACATCTACATGATCCCTTCACCTTTGTCACCTAATGTGAACTTGGGGCAGTATGACATGCTATCACCATTGCCACGTTCCGCTGGTTAGATGCAGGACACAGGCCCAACCCACACTCAAGGACAGGGCGTCATCCACAGGGGTGACACCAGAACCCCTGGAGGTCATGAGCATCTGCGCTTGGCACTAGACTCTGACCAGCAGGAGGAAGAGCAGACCGAGTCACGCAGGAGAGACACCAAGCAGGACAGTGGTGGCCACGGTCCCAGAGACACCGAAACCCACGGCCTCCATGGTCCAGAGACACCGAAACCCACGGCCTCCACGGTCCAGAGACACCGAAACCCACGGCCTCCACGGTCCAGAGATACAGAAACCCATGGCCTCCGCGGTCCAGAGATACAGAAACTCACAGCCTCCACGGTCCAGAGATATAGAAACTCACGGCCTCCATGGTCCAGAGATACAGAAACTCACGGCCTCCACAGTCCAGAGATATAGAAACCCACGGCCTCCACGGTCCAGAGACACCGAAACCCACAGCCTCCACGGTCCCCGAGACAACGAAACTCACAGCCTCCTGGCCTCATGGCTGATCCACACATTCTCCTCCCCAAGCATGCAGACAGTCTCAAAGGGAGATCAGACAGGGGAAGGAAGCTCTCGGGGAAGGAAGCTCGAAATCTGAGAGCCGGACCAAACTGACCTCTAGAGATGGATCTATACTTAAACCACTTATAAATCACGAGAGAAGACCACGTTTAAAATCAGAAGGAGGTAACAGTTCATTGGTTAACTGTTTTAAAATCTGTAGGGACTCATAAGAAAGACCAGGTAAATTACAGACAAAATAAATGGCACACAATTGTGTCCATTTTTCCCAGAGAGACATGTAATGCGAAGTCATTTTTTACTTGCTGCACATATTTTCATGTAGATTTCATAACTAAACCCACATAAGATATCTTAGGCTTTGGTGAATATAACAAATGCTATCCACTTATAAATGATGGGAAAACTGAATAACACTATTTTAAATAAATTAAAAATGCTAACCATGCATAATAAACCCCTTATATTGAACATAAAGAACAAGGTATATCATTTTTACTAAGAGAAAGTTACTTTTCCCTTGTCCCACTAAATAAATAAATGTTGAATGAATTTTTAAAGAAGATTCATTTAAATAGTTACCAAAGTATAAGCCAGTCCAAGGCATCTACTAGCCTCAGCCTAGCCTTTCTACTCACTGCGTGTGGCTCCAGTTTACAACAGAAGCCCTTGTCCATCATTTATTAGAAATCAGAATATATTTTACCACATTAACTAACACTTTAACCATTTATTAGATTATAGGCATTATGCTTAGCGCTTTGTATTCATTATCTTAACAATAGTTGAAATGTTATGTGGAATATGCTATTTATGCTCACTTTATTGATGAAAGAACTGAGAGATTAAAAGGCTAAGACTTTTCCCAAGTTCACACAACCACAAAGTGGTCCTGCATGTGAGATTTGAACTCACATCTATATCATTCCAAAGTCCACGCTTATAATTCCTGTGCCATGCCTGTCAGACAGGCCTATTAAACCCAATGGGTGGGCTGCGGTGGCTCAGCAGACAGAATTCTCGCCTGCCATGCTAGAGATCTGGGTTCGATTCCTGATACCTGCCCATGCGAAAAAAAAAACCCTATTAAACCCAAAATGTAGCCAAATACAGTACTGGAACTGTACCTAACTAATCCTTTCAAACTTTCCTCTCCCAGCCGTCCTCATGGTCTCCTACCTCCAGACAGAGAGCGGGCGCTCCAGCTTCGCTCTGGGCTGGTTGTGGTTGCCACGAGCCGAGGCAGGGCTGCTCTCACGGTGAAGATGGGAGGCCCTGGGCCCACAGCCCCCTGACACATTTCAGTCTCGGCCACCCTCTTCCTTTCCTCAGGCCCAGGGATTGGCCTTTCTCCTTCTCCGCTGCCACCGTTGGTTGCTTCCAGCTGAGGTTTTTCTCATCTCTAACTTTCTGCCAAACAGAAGCTGGTCTCAAGTCTTCTGAATTTTAACCTTCTTATCAGCAAAAAAGCAAATCAGAAGTTCCTTATTCATGCCATCCTTCCTATAAGATATGGAAGCTCACGTATGCATGTAATTTTCAGTGACCAGACTGAGAGATTCAGGTGAAAGGGAAGTGAATATAACCAGTTGCTATGACAACAGCAAGATGTAAAATGGCATAGCAATTCATAAGACAAGCTTTTAAAATTACATAAATTTGAATTATTACAAGAAACTATTCAAAGCTATCTATAAAAAAAATGACTGACCAAATGAAAGAATAAGGTCTAGACATACAAATAAAACCCTTTGAATTAATCAGGCAATTAAAACTACATACAATTCTAATCCTCAAGAGACCGAGGAAAAGAGTCACTCACAATTCTGGCATCTCTATAAAGTTACTTGTCAATCAAACTGATTAATCTGCCTTAGTACACTGTTTCTTATGTTTCAAATGTCCACATTTACCACAACTCTAAGAATTGAGTCCCAACTAAATAAGGAGGCCAGGTAGCATGATATAGAGGTGTTTGCCTTGACCATTTGATACTGTTGACTGGTCTCTTTCTTAAAAATTCTCTCTCCCTTAATTTTCTAACATAACCTTCATTCCTTCCTCTCAGATTATTCTTTCTTTCTCCCTCTGGTTTCCCTAAGGTTTTGTAGATGGTACTTATCCTTTTGCTATTGCTTTATATGCCCTCTATCATTGCCTCATGACCGATGACTCTGAAAGCTATACCTCCATTTTCAAGCCCTCAGCAGACATGTGGATCCCACATTCCAACAGCAAGAAGAAATCTCCACTTGCAGGTCCTAATGGCATCATAAAACCAGCACTCTTATATTCAAGCTTATATCCTGGTTCTTCTCTTCCTGGATTCCCTAATGAGATTAATGGCACCAACATCTTCCAGCAACTCAGACAAAAAAAATCCTTTTCCTTTTCTCTCACATCCAAGCATTAAGCCCTATTGATTCTTCCTCTATAATAGTTATTGAGTCTATTCACTCTAGTCCAATCAATATTGGCACCACCAACTGTCCTTTACCACTCACCTGAATGACAGTGATGGGATCCTGTTTCCAATGCTTTAAATCTATCCTTATTCCACCATTGTCCATACATTCTTGATCATAAAAATCACATGGATGCTTTTTCTTTAAAGACATGTGTGGAGAGCCTGCTTCAGACCTACTTAATCAGATCTACAGCAGAGCAGCTTAGGAACTTTTGTTTTTACTAAGTATCCCCAAATGATACCTATAATCAGACAAATAAACTCTACTCAGTGCTACCAAGTTGACTTAATCCACAGTCCTTTCTCAGGACTTCCAGTCACTGCCATTTCTGGTAAAAATCAAGTTCAAATTCCTGGCTTGACATTCAAGGCCCCCCACAAGTTAGTCTAGATAATATGCTTCCAGTCCAGTAAAGTTCCCCATTATTGCTTCTTATATACAATATGCCTGTGTCAAACCACACTAGTTTTCATTCCCAGAACTTTCTCTTCAATTTCTCACAATAATGCTTTTGTTTGTTTTCTGCTTTTTTTTAATTGAGAAATATTCACACACATACAGTCCAACCATATTATACAATCAGCAGCTCACAATAACATCACATAGTATGGATATGATGGAATTCTGAGGGGCGATTGAAAGGTTCAATAAAGAAGTTACCTGACTATATACACTTATCAAAATTCATAGATCCATACTCTTAGAAGTGATAAATTTTAATGTATGTAAATTATGCCTCAATTAACTTGGCATAGAAGAAAAATAAATCCTACTCTAAAAATCATTTTTCTTGGCTAAATTGTAAGACTATACTTAGGCGATTTCTAACCATTACTGATTGAGGAGACTCTAAAAAAGTCAAAATTTATCCTTCATGCAACATCAAAAAATATCATTACATCATAAGTTTTCTTCACACAAAATGTATGAGTATTTGATAAGGAGAAAAGTTAATTTGAGAGCATATGTAAAAGAGGTAAATAAGAATTATAACATTTTTATAATTCAAAAACACAGAAGGATTGGGTAATGGTGGCTCACTAGCAGAGTTCTCACCTGCCATGCCGGAGACCCAGGTTCAATTCCCGGTGCCTGCCCATGCGAAAAAAAAAAAAATGCACAGAAGCAACATAGATGCTCATCAACATTTCTAAATAAGCAATCATAAAAACATATTATGGAATATTCTTTAGCCATTAAAATAATAATATAATTATAGATCAATATTTATGAATATGAAAAGTATCTGTAGTATTTTGTTAAGTAAGAGCAAATTACCAGAAAATACCTTACTAAATTTTGTTTTGGAAATGCCTGGAAAAATATCCCCCAAAAAGTAAATGCTGGATATCTCTTGGTGTGGTCATTTTAAGTAGTTTATAGTTTCCTCTTGCTTTCATTTTGTTTCTGTATTTTATTAATTTCTTATTATGGACAGATGCAAAGTAACCCCACTGCTTGTTCAAGCCCCGTTAGCATGAGCCCCAGGATGAACTAGGTAGCTGCTCTCTGCCTTCTGTGCACAGCTCTAGGTCAGGAAAACAGGAGGACCAGGCTATGAGGGACTGGGGAAATTGAAAGTGACAAATGAGCTCCCTGTTCAAGCCTAAGCGTATTGTACGGAGCTCACAGAGGAGCCTGTTTGTATGTTTTTAACACTGAGATGGAGGAGACACACCTGGCTCCCGTGAATGTCCCCAGCTTAAGGCAAATCACACCGCAGGACTCGCCCAGCCTCTTGTGTGTAAGGCCGGGTGGGAGGAAAGCACTGAGTTTCCAGATACTCGGATGGAAACAACAGGCATTCAGTCTTCTCGGCCACAGCAGGGAGCCTGGAGTGCGGTGGGAAGTGAGGTCCTTTCTGGGTGACCTAAAGACTTACACCTCTCCGGCTCATTGGATTGTTTTGCTATGACCTGTCTTTGTAATCTTTAGATATTAACCCTTGTTTGATGCGCCTGGTGGGGTCTATGTCTAATCAATCTGAATCTACCGCGCGTTCACATTTGTTAATTCAGTCAATTTCCACTTATAAAAGAGAAAAGAAAACTTTGTCGGTGACTCTGTGATATTCATAACAAACACGATGAAAAAGACTATTGATTATAAGAGAGGAAGCCCTCGTTAAATTAAAACCAACACTCTTCGCTGAACTATGGATGCATTCAAAGATATGCTTCAGGCTTATTACCTATCTGGCATAATTCATTACATTCTTCTATTATAGGATTTATTAAGTGATAACAAAATTTGTTTAATAAACTCCCATTATATCAAACAATCACTGGAGAAGATACTTTATAAAAAGGAGAATATTTTTTCAAGGCCATCCTAAAAGTAAAGTGTAATTAAAAAGTAGACCTAAAAGACTGTAAAATAAATAACCAAAAATTTACGAAAATCAGTTGAGAAAAGGGAGAAACCTTTGTTACAGCAACTACTTACGTCCATGCCATGAACCTTCATGGTAGAATGAAAGTTTTCTTCTGCTTTTCGTGTCTACAAACATGCTAATATTGGGAGGAAAACATGCAAATATCTACATAAAAACACTTGCAGCAAAACAAGTACACAAAGCCAAATTGCAGATGCCTACCCAATTACATTTCCTGCTAGAACTGGAGTCAACACCTCTAATGAAACAATAAAGAACACAGGACATGCAACATGCCAGATTTGTCTTGGTCTCAGATCCAGCACCATTGAAACAGCAGACGTGTTACTGCTTTATTTACACATGATGACTCAAACGCTGATGATATACAAGCCCTGAAAACAGGGTGAATAATCCACTCACATCTAAGTACTCCTGACGTTTAACCTAGGCAGCACAGATGTGTGGTCCTGCCACACAGTCCAAAACATGAGGAGTCTTTGGCTCATACAATCAACAAGTAAAGTGATTTTGCACTTTTACTTGCCTTACATCCATTATGCATAACACTTTAGCTACAACAATCATATACCTCAGATTTTCAAAGACATCTGATTTTAAATGTTTCATGGCCACATACCTAGTCCTGCTGTTTAGACTGAAAAAGACCACCTTCTTAACAATTAAAAGCAGGAAAGACAGGGCTGTGGCTTGCAAGGAAAGGCTTCTTGGGAAGACCAGAAACATAGAGCTGAACAGTATAAACTGGTGGAGAAGCAAAAATACAAGTGATTGAGGACCTAGAAGCTCCAAGGAGCTTCACAGCAGTCAATGAAGGCTTTATAACATATGTGTAACTTTCTTTAATAGAACTGAGAATCATATATCTAAGAATCTTATTTACTTGAAATATGTTAGAAAATTGAAAAACATGCTTATAGTATTTAATACAATAGAAATAATCTAAAGCAGTCGCCTCCAAACTTTTTAATCACATATCCCCTCACTGAAAACTTCTGAGCACTCACCCCCAATATGTACATATTCATTTATTTATAAATATATATATATATGTACTACAGTCATCAGCTACTAATACAAGGTACAATATATACTTTGGGGTAAGATTAATCATTAAAACTTTAAATCAATAGTTTATTTTTTTAAGTCTTCTTCAGGGTTTCTAATTGTTTTGTGATGTGATTTTAATGAACTAAAACCAGGACTAGAAGTGTCAGCTCTGCAATTTCCTTTGTAGTTTCCTTTCATTAGTCTATCTTCAAGCTAAAGTTCCTTGGCTGGAGTCTTCTTAAACCACTTAATCCATTTTGTCAGTGTTCTTAGTTAAATCTAGATTATAATCCATAGATTTTAAGTAACCAGTCACATATGAATGGCAAAATATCTTAATACACTGAGATTGAACACAAGAGAGAGAGTACAGAATTATGGAGTCCCTGTGCCCCTCATCTCATTTACTTTATGACATCTGATATGTGACATATATGCTAAGGAAAGGTGCCAGTGACAATCTGCTTATTAAAACTAGTAAAGCTTAATTTCTTTCTTGCATATTATAATACATATAATAAATCTAAATGGAAGTTGTGCCGGTTTGAATCTATTATGTACCCCAGAAAAACCGTGTTTTAATCCTGATTCTATCTTGTAGGGACAGCCATTTCTTTTAATCCTGATTCAACACTGTAGGGCAGAAACTTTTTATTAGATTTTCTCCACAGAGATGTGACACACCCCACTGCGGGTATGATCCTTTGATTAGAAGGAGATGTGACTCCACCCATTCCAGGAGGGCCTTGATTAGTTTACTGGGGTCCTTTAAAAGAGGAAACATTATAGAGAGAGCCAACAGAACGGAGACACGGAAATTTGGAGATGCTTGGAGCCCAGCAGTTGCTTCAGAGCCGACAGAGAGAGCCGAGTTGTAGACATTTGGAGATCAAGGCAGAAATAGTCCGGGTGCTAAGCAAGGACTCACAGAAATACCAGAACCTGAAGAGAAGAAATTGCCAGCCCTAGCAGATGCTAAGCTAAGAGATGAAACCCAGAGTTTTGTCCCAGAGCAGCTAAGTGAAGGCCCACAGACACTTAGAGAGGAAACCACTGACATCAGAAGCTGGAAGCAACAGAACCAGGAACAAGGACCAGCAGATGTCAGCCATGTGCCTTCCCAGATCACCCTTTCTTGAGCCAAGGTCTCTTTCTGTGGATGCCTTAGTTAGGACATATTTATCATCTTAGAACTGTAAACTTGTAACTTATTAAATTCCCTTTTTAAAAGCCAATCCATTTCTGGTATATTGTATTCCAGCAGCTTAACAAAACAGTACAGAAGGTTTAATATTTTCTACACTAACTCTAATGGGTTGCTTATTTAAACCTATCCCCAAGGTACACAAGAGTAACTCAGTATGAGAATTGAAATAACCAAAATACTAATTAATTGGGATTAATTAATTAATATGGATCTCCATGTAAGAGAAACCAGAAAAGCATTACAAAGAAAAGACATGTCACAAGATTACCTCAAACCAAAACAAGAAGACAAAACATTCACATCCATAAGAAATGACCTCCACATGAGGTGAGGCCAACAAACCAGTATCTAAGCTTTACAATTTCCAGAGGAAACATTCTCTAGAAAACAAAGTAATGGCCCTCCCTGGTATTGTTCTCCAGCTACATCTCAAAATTTCTTACTTACCTTCATTAATTTCTACCCTTCCCACTGGAACTATCGTCTCCCTAAACAATGTCTTTTTAGAGACTCCACTTCTCAGCTAGCAGAATCCCCACTCAGTACACTTTGGGACATTCTCCAAGGTCATTCCCATAGGCTTTCCAATTGAGCTCTCCATCAGCCTGCCCTGCTGCCATCATTAAAGGGTCCTGTCCAGAGTAATCATCTATCACCACCAACGCTGAGAGCCATCAGCCTCCTCGGAAATTTTCTCACTGTCCTAAGCCTCTCAGAAACTCTAGTCTGCAAGACATCTCAGACAGGATACTTCATTGGTCAGACAAATTCAAAAAGACACAGAAAGCCACTCAGCCCGATGCCCTAAAGGCATCACCACACCCCGTGACCTCAGGAAGAGACACCCATTGCCCCACTGTCTGCACACACTATAGCCAGCGTGCCACCAAAGCCTGCTGCTGCCCAACCTGAGCTGCACACACAGCCATTTCGTCTTTCTCGTCCATTCTGTGACATCTCCTTGACTTGTCTTCATCACCGCTACACTTCAGTGAAGGCTTCAGGAAGACTCCTGAACACGCCCCACACCCCCCACCCCAGACAAATCTGGCGACCGCAGTGGAACTATCAGAAGGAAAATGCTGGACTCCTAAAGGTAAAAAAATAGGTTTAACTTTACTGTATACAGGTGAAAAGAATGGGTGTAAAACAAACGTCATACACTAAATAGAAAAAATTCTGGGAACAACTTTTCCACAAGTAAAAAAAAGTTGATATTTATAGTCCCCTCAATATGGGGTATGAAGTAATGTCCGTGAGATGTTGCTGTTTGGAGAATGCTTTCTGGAGCTTTATAGGATGCATCAGAGTGGTGTAAAAGTGAATCAAATCCATTTCCCAACCTCACTCAAGGGAGAAAATGATTCTTCTAGCCAATGAAGACTTTTTGTTGTGCCTTTCATTCCCCCAGCACAGAAAACTCTTGTTTTCCACAAAGAGAACAAAGACACAAAACACTGAGCCTCTGAGTCATCTTCATTAACAAGTACAGCAGCCAGGGTTTTATGTTTTTTCCTTGTAGCCTATTTGAAGGAATTAAAAGCATCCAAAGGAATCAGTTGATTAATAAATTATTAATTAATCTTTAAGGAAAGCCCAGGACACAGCAATGAGGGCCTGAAACAAGGGGTGGGAGCGAGGGCACATGGCCCAGGACCAGAGCCGCAGGAGGCTCAGAAGGTGAATGAACATCATAGAAACTTATTTTTCACTACCTTCTTATCACCTCTCCTTTATGAAAAAGGAGCTAGAAATTAGTTTCAGAACCGCTACATAAACTTATATATGTCATGTAAATGTATCTATTTAACTGTTCATAGATCCTATTAATTTAATTAGTCTCTATGATATTTTATTATCCAATTTAAAGAACCCTGTCAGATGGGCTGTACCCAACTACCATCTTTCAAAGGGGGGCAATTCCATTGAAGGAGAACCCTTAAGAAATGTACCTTGGGCTACATTTTGTCTGCATTTACTATAATTTGCGCTTACAAAAATGACTTTCAGCAAATAAAATATAGGTGTAAATTTAAAAATCAGTACATAAGTATTTAACACTAAGCAAAGTCTCTTGACACTGGTTTAATGTGTTGGTGATATATAACAGAGCTATTATGCTTTTAGTCATTTTCTGGTAAAGATCTCAATGCTAATGAAATATGTGCTATATTTAAATAGCAACTATTCTCTACCCCCAGGAAGTTGAAAGAAAAACTGTGCTTCAAATATTATAAATTATATGTTGCTCATTGTGATTTTGATCAAACTGATTATGTTTACATCACTTGAAATTAAGACATCTTTTTAAACTTGGGGCCAAAGCCTTTTTTTTTTTCAGAAGAAAGAAAATCAAGAAATAAGAGATTTTTTGAATATATGTTATTTTTCACAATTAAAAAAAAAAAGATGTCAATACTCCATTAGTTACTACAGGTCTTGATTTATCTAAACCTAGAGACCTCAACAGGGAGTGGAATAAGTTGTATCTATAGGTCACTAAAATGGCCAGTCCAAGGTTTTTGGACCCAGAAATACAATCCCTGCTGGGATTTTCTCTCTTCTTCTTTGGGGCTTAGCTTAGGCATCACTTTCCACCCTCATTAATGCCAAACCAAACATACACAGAGAACACTTGCTATAACAGATTACATCACAGTGAAACAGTAGAGCACCAATAAGTAGAAACTATTCCCGAGGAAAGTTAAATTACCCTCTTATTTTGATTATACAAGCAATTTGAAAGATTTGTTATCAAAGCCCTACTCTCTTCTGAAAATAGCTTTAAAGTCTGATTCAGGACTCTCTTCATTGCAAGTGAAAGAAGTTCAACTCAAGTCAACTCATGACCAGCTCATGAGAGATCAACCAACCACAAGCAGGATACGCATGGCTAAAACCAATCAGTGCACTCTCGCTTTCTCTCACTCTCTCTCACACACACTCACTCAATCTCAACCAATTAACTTCATCACTTCTCACCACCCACTCACTGTTGGCAGGAAACACACCAATCATGGCTTACATCTCATGGCTTCACATGACTTCCACCACCAGTACCAGTGCATGCCCCACCAAACTTAGAAACAACCAAGCTCTATAATCAGGAGAATAATTCTGGCCAGGGATTTTGAAAGTGCATCACAGCTACCACAGGATTCTGGCTTGAGAAAAGAGGAATTCCCAGAGAAAAGAAGGGTGATGAGAAGACTAAAAAACATATGTCCACTAGAGTCTCATTCCATTTTAAAATAAAGGGCAAAAGAGATTTGGGGGGAAAGTACTGGTAATTTTCCTCCACCACGTGATATTTTTTAATTGCCTTATTTTAATTTCCTTGGTCCTGCTTCCAAATTTTGACATCTCTTTGTACTTTGTTTTATAAGTTTCATCAAGTTAATGATGGGTATTTTCTTAAGCTAGAGCTTATTCTATTTTTACCACCTTGAAATTAAAACTCCTGCTTTGTTTGGGATATTAACAAATCAGTCTGTGTGTTTTTTCCCCTAAGAAAAACAAAGGATCAAACAAGCATACTTCCAGACACTGATATGCTTTATTCTTTTTAAGTAAAGCATCAGAGAGAGACAAGCACATGTACAATATATGACAAATAAGTCAATTTATTTCTCCTTGGAATGTTTTTCTAAGGCAAAATGCTTAGATGTCTAAAAAACAGATGCTTTAAAATCCACAGTCAACTGGCCCACAAATCAGGAGGCTCATACGCTTGCTTGGGTTATTATCACTCTCTCGCACTCTCTTCAGAAGCAAACGAAATAAATACACATACCAAGGAAATCTCTGCAACTGGAAATTTTTTGTATGCTCTCTATTACAATGATAATAATACTCAGGGATTAGATACATTAGGATACATAAAATCTCTCCTTATTCATTTGTTAAATATACCCATTGATTTTTATATCTTCAATTTTAATAATTCATTATATGTATATATATACACCCTATAGAATCTCAGTTACTAATGAAATCTAAATGGTAGTATAGACTCTCCCTTAAACCCACTTAACACTACCTAGATCTTCAAGGAGATCAAAGGTGAGGGCTTAGGAGATGGTACCTCGCCTGGACCTTCACACTGCAACATCCGAGGTGGCTTAGTGAGTCTGTGACACGCAGGAAAGGCCAGTGAACCTGGCATTGGCCTAAGCCCACACGGGCACTGCTCAGATGTGGGCAATAAAGCTCTTCCCCCACCAGCCAGAAAAACACCCACCACACAGTTAAAACCCACTCACCACCACACACAGACATCCTGCACAGAGAGCAAAGGGACCCGTAGAGGAGGCTAAAAGAGCATCATTGGGACCCCAAAACCACACCAACCACGTCCGTTCTGATGGGTCATCTGGGGCAACGGCCACAGAAAGGAGACAACTTGCTTATTCCCTGGATATTGATCTCCTGAGATTGAAAAAGAGGAACCTGTAGAAAAGGACAACTAATAAGGAACAAGGGTGACTTTTTCTGAATATGATCAGAGTTAAAATGTAAACATTAATGATAAGCCTATTCAGAAATTGCTCAACACAAACAAATCCAGATGAAACCTAGGTCGGTACAGTCTGGTTTCATTCTCTCATTCAAACCCAATCCGGGACTGTGTGCAATGTCCCAGGCTGATAATGTCATGTGTCTGAGTATAAATTCCTTGAAGAAAGAAGGCAAAAGCGTTTCTTTTCTATTTTGTGAATGGTTCATGGTAACTATAGTGGCCGAATATATTAAATAACAACACTGAAGCAACAACTTGAAAATTCTGTTTTACCCTGCAATGTTCAAATTAAGTCAATTCACTGCAATTTTTCATTAAGAAAAAATATATATAGCAAATACGTTCAAAATAAAGCATCATCCCAGATGCAGCAAAGGCATAAACAATAGAATGTGTTTAATAAATTTGAAGCATCCCAACAGATATCTTTACACTTTTAAGGGAACGTAGAGAAAATGAAACGGGATTTCCAAATAACTCTTATAAAAATCTAAGCATTTGAGGGAAAAGATGGGTCCTCATTATAAGATGCCAAAACCATTCCTGATTGTTGGAGAATGGGATCACCAGACTCTAAGTAAAGAATGTTTCAAGGACAAACACCAACTCTTGTTTCTCCCTCCAATAACAACTGCGTCGCTCTTAGACTTGTACGTATAGAGAGCCCTTCACAAGTGACCACTGTCACTGCACCAAGGGTAAATTGTCCCATAGTCAGTGTTACAGGGACTGCCAATTACAGGTCTTTCTCAAGCCCCCTTAAAACCCTAGAGAAATCAGCAGCTGAATGCAAGGTGCAAGCCTGGGAAACTGCTGACACTACAAGCCTAATAACTCAGCGCACTGCAAAGGGAAAGGGTGAAGATGCAGTGTGAACAATGCAAAAAGTTTTAAAATGAAGCTTCTTAATATAAAGGATCTTAAAAGCCTTGGCATTCAAGTTCAGTTCAAAGCAATGCTCTATGACAGCACTGTCCAACAGAGATATAATGAAAGCCACATATATAATTTAAATTTTCCAGAAGCCACAATAACAAAGGTAAAAAGAAAGAGGTGAAATTCATTTTAATATTATATTTTATTTCATCCAGTACATATAATACATTCTTTTTTCAGCATGTAATTAATATAAAACATTATTAATGAGATCTACTTTTTTTTCATACTGAATCTTTGAAACTCGGTAGTTATTTTATTCTTATAGCACATCTCAATCTGGACCACTCACATTTCAAGTGCTCTATAGCCACATGTGGCTAGTGGCTACTGTATTAAATAGTACAGCTCCACAGACACCACCCACCCAAGAACTTTCATTCAGTCACTCAATTAACATTTAACAAGTGCCTACTCTGTCCCAGACACAGAGAACTAAGGACGCAGTAGTAAAAACCATTAACACAGCTCTGCTTGAATAGAGCTCATAACCATGGAAGGAACAGATATTAAGCAGATAATTATCCAAATATTTATGATAATGTTTGATAAAGGAAATGTATAAAGTACCACAAGAGTATATAATATTGGACCCTAGCAATGACGGAAGATGGGATCAAGGGAACATAGTCATTAAAATGTGAGATTTAACCTGGGATTTGAAGGATGAATGGAAGTTGGTCCAGCTTTAGGACTGGAAGTGGGTATAGAGATGGGGAGAAGAGCGGTCCAGTAGCGAATGGGCAAAGGGAGACTGATGAGGACTTGGGACTAAAAGAAGCCAAGAGCATAATAAAGAGAGGGTGTCAGCCGTGCTTCCCAGGCTTCTACTGAATGACCAGGTAAGTGGTGGAGACATCTCATGAGATGTAGAAGAACATGAAGACTTTTTCCAAGAACGTTATTTCTGAGATGCCTATAATACATCCAAGAAGGATTTTCGTTTAGGTCAAGAGAAGGAACTGCAGCTCAGAAGAGCAGTTGGAGCAAAAAGTTTAACTTTAGGGATCATTGTCAGAAATAAGTTACCAGAAGCCACAGGCCCAGAAGAAATCACCTACAGTCCAAATGTCAAGTGGAAAGAGTAGAGGGCATAAGGCCAACGACTACAAATCTTCATCATGTAAAGTCTACATATGAAGAAAGACCTCAAGAAGGCTGACAAATGGCCAGGGTCGTCAAAAGAAGAAAAAAAACAAGACAGTGTGATGGGATAGAGAGTCAAGAAGAATTTTTCCTAAGAGAGGCTGGGTGGTATGGAAAACTCATAGAATGTCAAGTAAGATAAGTAAAAATTGTCCATGAGATTTATAAACAAGACAACTTTGTAAGAGCACTTTCAGTGGAGTGGTGGGGCCACTGGAGCAGGAAGTAGAAATGGCATAAATAAACAATTCCTCTGAAAACCTGGTCATAACAGGACAGTGAGAGGGCAGTAGTCTCCCCTCCTGTGTCCTGCTTGTGTCTGTCAGTGACTGACTCACCATAAAATCAGCACTGGCCCACCCATGGTTTCAGTTCTACACGGAAGGTCTGTCTCTAGGTAACACCAAGCAAACAAAATACCCAGATTGGGGAAGGAGACTGTTTATCATGAAGTGGTTATTTGTCATGAAAAGATGACCTCCAAGTGAAAAAAATTGGCATTATAATCAGGAGGTTTTTCTAAAACACTCCTGTGTTTCCAAGGAACTCTGGGCACATGTAACTGCACTCACATATGTCTTCCTGGCCCACAGAGAGCCTCATTACTCAGAACCATTGGAGAGAAAAATAGCCATGGGCAGGCTCCTGAGTGGCATATGATGAAGATCGAGTAAAACTGAATCATCATGTTTGAGAACCAACAGTCCAAACCGACAAATTCATTTCTAAGATTCTTAGAAGGCTGTCTGTGGTCAGAGCCTTTAAAACTTAGTTTTTGTGGATTTCAAAACCGCAAAAGAGAACACGGTAGATGTCTTGTATACCAGGTTTCTGTCAAAAATACCCTCAAAGCATTGGTTTAAACAATAGGAATTATTGGCTCCCAATTTTGAGGCTAGGAGAATCCCAAAATCAAGATATTGGCAGGACTTGCTTTCTTCCGGGGGCCTTTGGTATCCTGGTGGGAATGGCCAGCAATCTTTGGAGTTCCTCAGCTTGTCATCACATGGCAATGCTCTCTTCCAGGTTCTTGCTGACTTCCTGCTTCCAGCTGCTTCCGACTGCTTTCTGTTTTTAAGGCCTGTAGTCATCCAGATAAAGGCTCAGCCTCACTCAGTTGGTCCACACCTTAACTAAAAATAGCACCTCTCAGAGGTCCTTTTTACAATGGGTTCACACCGACAGGAATACAGAGTAGGAACATGTCTGAACTGGAGTACATAATTATACAAGTACAAGATAGTACAAGTCTATCATGGTAAAATACAGAGGCCGAGTCTCAGGCTGCCCTGAATTTAAATCATGGTGTCTTTACTTACTATTGCGTGTTCTTGGGCGGGTCACTTCCGCAAACTAAACCTCAATGTCTCTATTTTTTAGAAAAGGTCTAATAATATCTCTTATAGTTTTGTGGTGGAAATTAAATAGATAACATAGGAAAAGGGCTTAAGATAGTGTATAGACATTGCTTATAAATGCTATATCTGCATTTAATAGATATAGACAAGTCATAAATATTCATTTCATCCCAGAAGAGTTTTCTGATAGATATAGACAATTCATAAATATTCATTTCATCCCAGAAGAGTTTTCTGATCCTTGTTAGTCTTTGGTCAAAATTTCCTTTAATTGTGCATTAAATAGTGTGAATAGAAGATGTGTGCTAGCACTTAAAATATCAGCAAAGAGAATGTGTGTGAAAATTTAAAGAAACACAGTAACCAAGCAAGTAAATATATCAATATATTCTGAAGGAGCTGGAGAAATCCTGAAATCACACCAATGATCATTATCTGATAGAGGAATGAATGAAACAGACAGCCCTCGACACTATCAGTTCAGTCTCTCCCGGAGAGAACGAGGTAGAGTGCTCTCTAGCATAATATCCTCCCTACACAGGAGATTTTGTCACTAATATCCTCTCAACACAAGAGCCGACCTTCTAAAGCGATCTTTCCAATTCTACACGCCCAATTTCAGAACTACAGTTAAATGACTAGTTTGGTTTTTTTTTCTCAAAAAGGATTTAACATTACAGGAAACAGTTTTTTAATTTTCATTCCATTCGAAGATTTGGAGATTAATGGGTCTGGGCTTTGCTTTCTTATCCATTACCCTCCATTTTGAGATACAGATTATTCCTCTAAATCTCACAGTCAGCTGGACCCTCTGAAACAAAGCTCTCCAATATTTAGAGCTTTATTCCTAAAGCAATGCCCATCTTCCTTTTCCCACCAGCACACACAATCTAAAATAGCTGCTGGACTTGTCTAGGTCTTTGAAACCCTTGTCCCCTCCCCTGCAGAAGCATATAAAAAAATGTGAATTAGAAGATGTTGTTTTAGGGTTAAATATTGAATCAGATCTAATATTCATTTTAAGAATAAACCAGTTAGTACTTCAATATTGTTTGTAAATTACTTTAGACTCCGCCTTATCACCAGGCCACACTCGCTAGGGAGGACAAGTAGCGATGTGCCCTTCTAAAGGGCCGCTGGTGTTATGACCCACATCCGTGAGAAGGCTGGGTGAGAGCTTCTGAGCTGAGAACAAGTTCATGCAGCGTTGAAGTTGATATGACTGGTCTCATCTTCCACATCCGTCCCATATAAACGTCAAACTCTAATTGACTTTCGCCACCAGCCATTTCCCAAGTGTACCGCTCAGTCTTTCTCACCTCACACTTTGCTTTTGCTGTTATTTGTCTGGAATGGTTTCCTTCAATCCACACTTATCCAAATCTCTCCATTTGTTCTAGTTTGCTAGCTGCCGGAATGCAACACACCAGAGACAGATTGGTTTTTAGTAAAAGGGGATTTATTTTGTTGGTTCTTCAGAGGAAAGGCAGCTAACTTTCCACTGAGGTTCTTTCTTACGTGGAAGGCACAGGATGGTCTCTGCTGGTCTTCTCTCCAGGCCCCTGGGTTCCAACAACTTTCCCCGGGGTGACTTCTTTCTGCATCTCCAAAGGCCCGGGCTGAGCTGCAAGTGCTGAGATGAGGAATGCCGAGCTGCTAGGCTGTGCTACGTTGCGTTCTCTCATTTAAGCACCAGCCAATTAAGTCAAATGTCACTCATTGCAGCAGACACGCCTCCTAGCTGACTGCAGATGTAATTGGCAACAGATGAGGTTCAGGTACCGTTGGCTTATGTCCACAGCACAAAACTATGTATGCTCACCTGGCCAAGTTGACAACTAAATCTAACTAACACACCATTCTTCAAGGCTCAGTTCAAATACCCCTTCTCTGTGAAATTCCCAATCAACCCAGTCAGAAATGAGTTCTCTCTCCACCAGACACAGCACTCAGACTGTGCCCATGCCATTTGCACATGCAGATTAAACAGACTTCTGGAGAGTTATAACCCATCTACTCTACTCGTCTTTAAGTTTCTTGGTGACAAAGATCATACTTAAATATTATAATAATGCTTTATAAATAGTAAGTTCTTTATAAATAAGAGCTCAACAAATAATAGTAATAGTCTTTGTTTTAAAAAAATCTTAGCAAAAGTTTTACATCACTAACTACATATTTCTCCATTTCCAATACATTCAGTGTCTGGGCAAAAGGATGAGCAAAGTCAAGTCCTTTATATCTGTTTCCAAACTTCTTTACAGCACTCACCATGTTCCTGTTTTCCTTTCAGCATATTCCTTAATGTATTCATTATAGCTTTCCTTCAAAACCCGCCTAAGCCCCCCAGAGAAGTCAATCCTTTTTTAAAGCTACTTCATAATCAAGATTTATGTTTGGAATGAAAATTTGGTGTTTGGCGTATAATCTGTTCCCTTAGGTTTTGGTATTTCCATTATGACAGAGTAAACATTTTCTCATGTGAGAAAATCCTTCTTCTACAAAACAGAAATGGAAATCTCAGAGAACATTGTCTGCGTAACTAGAAAGACGGAGTCCATTTCTCAGATGGTGGAGGCTTTTTTGTGACCCTCCCTAAAGAGGAGCTCCTGAAAACCACTTGCTGAGGCAGGCAGGATTTTAATAGCTTGAAGATTGACACTGCTTATAGGAAGTTCTCACTTTGAACCTACGTCACACTCACCATGTGAGAGATTTTCCTTCCTGTCTGAGACATACTTTCCTCCCCCACTTCTGCAGGTTACTAAAGCAGAATTCTCTCGTTCTGCCTCTTTTCTGGGGTGAGGGAGGGCTGGTGATTTTAAGAGAAGCTGACTCTGTTCCTCTCTGGAAGAAGTAAAGCCGTTCAGATCAATATGCAAGATTTCTCTGACTGCTCACCCTCAGTCTCATCAGAGGCATAGCCCCAGATGCCTGGAGTAAGAGCAAATGATATGCAGAGACAGCTTAGTCCTCGACTAAAGAGCTTCTTGGTGGAAAGCCCAGCTGCTGCTGCTGCTGCTGCTGCTGCTGCTGCTGCTGCTGCTGCTGCTGGACAGTTTCTGGGGGGAACTGGCCAAGACTGGAGAGGTCAGTGTTCAGGAACAGCTGGTTGATTTTCAGGTTCAAACTTTAATTATATATTGAATCCAAAATGATTCTGTTTACACAAAACTAGCATCCACGTAGCCATGTTGTGAGCAGACCCATTGACCTATGACAAAAGAGCATCACCTCCTAGGGTAGAAAATGGACCACTGGAAAGAAGGCAAACTGCACAGAGATGATCAGGTCCCTTCTTTCCTGCCACTTCATAAAGACAATTTAAAGTACTGTGAGGCACCACTACCCCTTTTCAAGTTTTAGCTCTTCTGATGTCTTCAATAAACTGGAAGAGGGCAGAGTTTGGACAGGCTTTTATGCCCCACACCTCCAAAAGAATTTACAGAATTTGACCAGAAAGCAATGTTGTTGCCTAAATAATAAAAGATAAGTCTAATTTAATTTAGAGGGGTAAGCTGTTAGGCGACCAAACACCTCAGGGATTATCCACAAGAGCTAAGACCTTTTATCACTAGAGTTACGTATCCACACATCACCCAGGCCAAAAGTGCATGAAAGTCATTTCCATAATGACTCTCTGGATTGCTTGCAGATAATGAGTTTATCTCCATTTATCTCTCATTAGGAAGACTGGGCCCTTTGCTAAAAGTCCGTCCAGATCCCTAAACTTTACATAAAGCTTTTATGAAGAAAGAGCTAGTAGAAGTTCCCAGACCACCAAGGAAAGCAGATTCTATCCCCAGCACTGGTGGGGTTTGGTGCATTTAACCTTTAATTGCCTCCATTTGGGAAGATACAAAACAGATACACCCTGCATAGCAATCCACCTTCAACAGAGGGTCTTTTTCAAGGTGAATGACATTGGTGAGTATTGTAAGAAAACTGTACAACTACAATCATAGCTTTATTTTCTGTTGCTCCTACTATGGCCATGTTGAAGCCAAGAAAAAGAATATGAAAGTTTGTTACTGAGGGTTAGCAATAATAGTCTTAAATGGTAGGTGAACTTTTAGTGTTGAGGCAGCTGTTCATCCATCTTCATAATATAGAAGGCAGCCAACCCATAGCTCTGAGCTCATCTGCTCATGAGGATTTCCCACTGCACAGGACTATACTGACAAGAATGCTCAAGTGAGGAGCTGGGCACTGTGTCCACTTACTAGTCTCCTGATCCTGAGAATATTTTTTACTCCCTTTTATTAGTTCAGTGGTAAACAACAGTAAAAACAAAAGCAATCTTGAACATAATCTAAGATATCATTCTCAAAAATCTTCAGACTCAAACCAAACTTTTGTCGTCAGGCCTGATTCACCAAGTCAAGTCAATTAGTACTTTACCAAAGTCATGAGGGCAAGTTTATCCTACAACAATCAATATTGACATGAGTAAGTAAATCTTCTACTCTTTATAGGTTTGCAACCCTGATTATACATGAGAGCTCTTAAAAGTCCAGATGTTCAGAGAGTATCCAGATCAAATCAGAAATTCTGGGATGTATCACTACTTTTCAAATCCCCCCAGGTGACTCCAAAGTGTACCCAAGGTTGAGAGCCACTACTCTACAGCATCCTTCCATCCTTTTATATGGGTTCAGTACTAGAGTGATGTGCCCATTTGAATCTGTCCTGTATCCCAGAAAAGCCATGTCCTTTAATCCTCATTCAATATTGCTGAGTGGAATCTTTCTGGTTGTTTCCATGGAAATGTGACCCGCCCAATTGTGGTTGGTAACTTTTGATTGGATGGTTTCCATGGAGATGTGTCTCCACCCATTCAAGGAGGGATGGCTTACTGAAGCCCTTTAAGAGGGAACCATTTTGGAAAAACCTTGAGATCCACCACAACCAACAGAGCCCACACAGCCAGAGACCTTTGGAGATGAAGAAGGAAAATGCCCCGGGGGAGCTGCATGAAACAGGAAGCCTGGAGAGAAAGCTAGCAGACATCATCATGTGCCCTCCCAGCTGAAAGAGAAACCCTGAACTCCATCAGCCTTTCTTGGATGAAAGTAACCTCCTGTTGTTGCCTTAATTTGGATATTTTCATGGCCTTAGAACTGTAAACTTTCAACTTAATAAATTCCTCTTTTTAAAAGCCATTCCAGTTCTGATATATCACATTCCGGCAACTTGCAAACTAAAATATGGGGTAAATCTATTCCAATTTTCTGGACTCTCTCAGTTTTCCCACTGAAAGTCCTGACTCACAGGAAGCCCCAGTCCAGGCAAACCAGGATTGTTGGTCAGCCTGTCACTGAACTTGGGCTCTATAATAACCAGGTTTCAACTCTATTTAAAGGAAGGCTCTTATCATTCTTCTTACACTTGCCATTGACAGGCCATCACAAATCAAAATCTACCATTTCTCACTTACTTTGTAAATACTCTCTTTATTCTTCATCTCATTCCCTCATCCAAAGGTCTCAGCCATAGAATGTCCAGAACTTAAAGGACATGAACTCATGAGCAAAATAACATCAAGAATTAGAAATTCTTAATATTTTAATTGACTTTGTAGAAGGAATTACCTGATACAGTTTAAAAAAAGGATTTTGATGAGCATATATTAGACGCCTACTATATGCCATGCACAATTCCAAATGTTATGGATACAAATATGAAGAAGAAGAGAAAGCTTGCACCAGTGTTTACAGTTGCTAGCTCTGTAACAGTCAAGGGAACGAAAGAAGGAGAGAACCAAGGAAAACAAAGAGAAGGTGGAGGAGATTAAAAAGAAGGTCAGGAGAATTCATTTGCAGAGTTTATATTATAACTTTGAACTTTAACCTTTGTAGGAAAACATAATGCACACCTGCTTAAAATAAAAATGTTAAGCCTAGAAGAGCAAAGATAGATACTTCTACACAAGTTCTTTAAAAATATATTTATTCATGTGTCACTTCAGAAAATGTTTCTTTTCTAAATTTTAAAAATTAGGGCAAACAAGCTGATACAGAATCACATCATTCTGAGAAGATGCAAGGTGAATGAACACTGTAGAACCCAGATTGCATCTGAGCTAACAGAAGCTTTTTCATTGGTAATTTTTTGGAATTTGGTCTCACTATACTATGAATAACTCTCTTATGTAATTTAGTTAACAAAAGTAAAAAATAAGAATGCATATATGGTGTACTGATAGGTCAAGACACATTGAATAAGACATGGAAACAAACAATGAAGAGAAAAAATAATCCTGAAACTTTTTAAGAAAGTAAAATACGATCCTTTCTTTTAATCAAATCAAACAATCAAAAAAAACCTGAAAGTTGTAACATTCATTCCAGAACATTCTCAGCCACCAGGCAGACTTGATATGATCAACTTCAGATAGGCCTAAATCTATCATTTTTATAATGCTCTGGAAAAGGAAATAATAAACTCTTTCTACTATTTTTAAATCTAGTCAGAAAGTTGTCCCTTTTCCACCATTTTCATTTCATTCCAGAAATGAAAAGAATTGTAATCATCACATCAGCCTTTCAGATATCTAAAAATATTTAAGGTCTATTTCTCCTTTTTCATTTTCTTACTGAGGAATAGATAAAAGTAAGAAGTGATGGATTTTATCACTTTACATTATAATTCCAGGCTACCAATTGCATAGGTTGTAGTTTCTCCATGATCAGGTCATTTCTAACATTAACTCATTTTAAACAGAAAGCATTTCTGAGTAAGAATACCAGCTGGAGCTGACTTTGTACCAGTTTATGATGGCTGAGAGGATTGATGCCATATCGGTAGCTTAAAAGCAGTCTTGGTGGAAATTACCACAGAAAATGGAAAATGCTAGAAAAGAGGGCTAGGGGTGGGGGTGGGTGGAAGAAGGGGAGAGCTGGTTGTTAATCATTTACAGCACACCACTTATTTTCCCTTACCACCCACCTTGAATGTACTGAATGAGTCAGGTACAATCAAACTTAAAAAAAAGAGATTGGTGAGTTCTGGAGCAAAAGAATGCGAGTCTCAACAGTAACCATCAGAGAGACGGCCAAATGAGCACAGAGAATGCAAATTTTTTCCTACAGACTAATAGAAAAATATGAAGGAAAAAAAAGCTGCTCTGTATCTTAGCGCAAAACAGATCCCCCTTTAAAGAGGAGGTGAACACATAAAACCACACAATATGGAAAGAGGTTGAAACTCTGAAGGCCCCAGGATAAATGTAGTGAGGGCCCAGCAGACCCCTCGCCCTCTCTAACCGCACCATTTCCAGTCCATGCCCCAGGGAGGAGGCCACACTGGGGAAGCCCACCTACGGAGCTCCAAGGAAGGGCCTGGCATTTTCTGTAAGTTACCTGCCTAGTTCACAAGCTAGAATATGTCTTCCCTTTGCACAGGAAACATGCTCCTCGTGAACTATAAATATACATTTTGGTTTCAAAGCGCTCCCTCTTTGAGTTATCAAAGTCATGCTAAGGAAAGGGAAAACAAACAAAACAAAACAAAAAAGGCAGCTTTTCATTTCCCATTCTGAGCTAATGTTCAAGGAAAGAGATTCTCTACTTTAGTTCGTGCTTAAGCATGAATACAAAATTACTGAGGCCTGACCCATAGGTTTCTCCGTATTTTTATCTGAACATTTGGAAACATCAGATTCCTGCTTCTTCCATGGGAATATGCTTTGTGTTTCCAGGGTTTCTTTCGGAAGCTTTCACATCCCCTTTCTGTGACAGTCTAAAGTGCAAGTGCAGCAGGGGTCAGACCGTTGATTTCGCAGTGCTTCCCTTGGCTTGGAGAGGTGGGGAAATGTATCCCGTCCCTTCTGAGGCTGAAAGGCAGAAAATCAGGTTTTGCAAAAGCTTGCCATATTCTGTCCATGTGGAAGCCTTGCTCAGCTTGCTTGGTCTCTGACACCCTGTGCTGACTGCTCAGACGCATGCCATTCTCACTCCACCTGGGCTCCAACACCCATGCCATGCCGCCAGTCTCCTGCCCGCACAAATGCCCGCCTCACCCTGCTCCAGCTCCAGGAACCCACACTGCACCGTTCACCACGAGACCACCAATGCTGACTCTGCCCAAGCTCTGAAACCTCTTGGGTTTTTTTAAACTCCTCATGGATAGATGTCACAAATATTTCAGAGATTAAGAATGCGTAGTGCATTGGGATCCAATGGCTTTCCTTCCTGAGATGAGATGATCACTTGATACAAGAAGGAAGGAAGGAAGACATGAACCTGCTTTCTCCCTAGGAGATGGCATACCCAATCCCCAAAAGACAGAAGGAGAGGGAGGACAGAAACGAGCTGAAAACTGGAATTCATAAAATGAAGTAGCATGAATGGAGGTCACGCTGATTGTGCCTAACTGTTCTAGTCTGCTAGCTGCCAGAATGCAATACACCAGAAACGGAATGACTTTTAAAAGGGGGATTTAATGAGTTGCTAGTTCACAGTTCTAAGGCCGAGAAAATGTCCCAATTAAAACAAGTCTATAGAAATGTCCAATCAAAGGCATCTGGGGAAAGATACCTTGGTTCAAGAAGGCCGATGAAGTTCAGGGTTTCTCTCTCATCTGGAAAGGCACATGGCAAACATGGCGTCGTCTGCTAGCGTCTTCCCTCCTGGCTTCCTGTTTCGTGAAGCTCCCCAGGAGGCGTTTTCCTTCATCATCTCCAAAGGTTGCTGGCTCGTGGACTCTCTGCATCTCATGGCTACATCGTTCTGCTTTCTCTGAGTCTCTTTCTCCAAAATGTTTCCTCTTTTATAGGACTTCAGAAACTAATCAAGACCCACTTAAATGGGTGGAGACATGTCGTCACCTAATCCAGCTTAACAACCACTCTTGACTAAATCACATCAGTCAGGGAGATGATCTCATTACAATTTCAAACATACAGTATTGAATCGAGACTATTCTACCTTTATGAAATGGGATTTATATTTAAACATGACTTTTCTTAGGGGGCATACTTCCTTTCAAGCCAGCACACTAACTATTGGAGAGTTTATGTCACAGCTGTAGACAGACACTGTTCTTGGTATTTGAAGTTAAGCCAGGGCCACCCAACGGTGGTTTAATTAACTTTGCTTTCAATTACCCCCAGCATGTAATTAATTATTTCTGTTCCCAAAACCAGTGTTTCTGGTAGTGGTGGTGATGGTCATTTGTTTATGGTATCCTACAAAGGATGGAGGGGGCAAGACTCGTAACCTTTTGTGGACTTTCAAGTCCCCAGTTGAAAATGCCAGAGCCTAGTAAGGTAGTCTCCCACATGGGGTGCATAAGTCCCCAGGAGGATCCTTTGAAGTGCAGAAAAAAATATCACGACATCTTTTTTGTTTATTTTTCAATCTATCACTAGAGGAAGAAATCAAGCTCTACTATTCCCTATCTACAGATCAACACTAGCACCCTAACTCAGCCTAGTTTTAATCAAACCTACCCTACCAAATGGAAATGGCTTGAGATATTCTACAAAGAAACCAACTTACTAATCATGCAACTGCAAGTTAAAAAGTAAGATGGCAAGGGCAAAGCTGAGGCTTCCTCTTCTTCCAGTACAAGTCTTTGCTGACTATATACCTAATCAGTCTCTTCCAGGTAAATTAAATATTTTAACAATAAGCAAGACGGCAACTGCTTTTCAAAAGAAACGCATGCTATGGAAAGAGCATTGTGAAAATGAGTGTTTGGAAATGGCTCCCTCATTATATGATTTTGTTGAAGAAAACACTGTAACTATATCACTATAAACAACTCCTATCTGAACACTGTTTTAAAAAATCTTCCAAATGGAGGGTTTCGGTGGTTTTAAACGCCTTTATTAAAAACATTAAAATGCAATACTTTCAAATTAGTTCTGCAAGAACATCTGATTGAGATCACAGAAGATGGAAAATTACTAGCCATATTTCAACAAAAAACACTGCAAGATGAATTTTGGATTGAAAATTGACTTGCATAATCAAGTAAGTGAAATCCATGAGGCATTTTTTCTACTTGGATATTTTTGAGGAATATTTCTCAGCTATGACAAAAATTGAAAACCAAGTCTCAAACTTAAATTAGAAACACACCTTCTAATTTCCATATTAGTAAGTTTTTTTTTTTTTAGGTGCATGGTCCGGGAATCGAACCCAGGTCTCCCGCATGGTAGGCGAGCATTCTACCACTGAGCCACCCTGCACCTGTACACTGAACTCATTTTTAAAATATATCACTATTTTAATGAGAGCAAAAATGTTTTATAACCATAAAAATCTTTTTAAGGGGTTTATATTATATCTATCCCACCCTTTCTAAATCCTTTAATTGTATGTTTCACCATCTGAAATAACACCTATTTTCTGTTTTTTTATATTTAGCCTTGAGGGCAGTTTTGTGTGTCTGATTCGCTGCTATAGCTCCAGTATCCAAGGCAGTGCCCGACACGTGGTTTAGTAAACAACTTTTGAATGAATATGTATCTTAAGAAGAAAACTGCAGAGATGTTTCAAAATGCTTAAAACGACAAGTAAAAAAAAAAAATCCTTCCTTAATTAAGTTAACATTTATTGAGCATTTACTATGGATGAAGCGTGGTTGAGATTCTTTGAGGAAATGCAATGATGAACAAAATGAAACAACCTCAGGAAATTATGATTTAACTACAGGGAAGATGGAGCAGGAAACTCCAGGAATCAGTCCCTCCAGCGGGACAACTGTTAAACAGGCAGGAGCTAACTGAATCGACTCTTGAATCAGGTGTCCAGTACCATACTTTAACGCGGGGAAGGTTGGATAGTTACAGTGAGGAACAGTCAAGTGCCCTCGCAGCGCAGCTTCACCCATCCCCTATGCTAGCAGCAGGCAGCAGTGGTGACCCCAAGTGTGGGCTGGCTCTGAGCATGGACATTTTCCACCTTGCTCAGAGCAAAGCCACTGGAGGAGACTTAAAGCTGGTACACTATCTCAGAGCTACGGAGGACAGTTGCAGGGCTGCATTTGCTGGGGAAGGGCTGAATCAAGAAAGCGCAGCTTTGGGGAGCCGTGAAAGAAATATCAGGTACCCTCCCCGACCCCTTTCTCCTCCCTTCCCCAAGGCAGTTTGAAGCCAGCAGGCACTCCCTCTGTAGTCCCCTGGACTTCCTCTGTTGGGAAAGGCTGACGAGGAAAACTCCTGGCATGGTCCCCCGTCCTAGAATTCTAGAATTTTCCCTCTGGGCAAAAGCAGCTTGAAACATTGAAAATACTGTAAGAAACAGTTGAAACTTGAAGTGGACAGCATGGAGCAAAGGGTTACCTGCCACAAGACCTGCGATGGAACACCTGGGAGAAGGAGGTTTATTTCCTGGGAAATAGAGGGGACATTCACACTGCCATAAACAGGGAAATTCCTGAGGCCACTAGCAAGCACAGGCCCAGGACAAGACAAAGGCCGAGAGAGAGGGCCCTGCACTTTGCATTTGCCTTGGGCTGACCTTCCTGAGAGCAAGGTTAAACTCCCAACTGAGTGCACCCACAATGCAAAGTCAATTTGCAAAGACAGTGAAAGATGTTTTTCTTTTCGCTTAGGTTTGTGTTCTAGTTTGCTAGCTGCCAGAATGCACTACACCAGAGACAGATTGGCTTTCAATAAAAGGGGATTTATTTCATTAGTTCTTCAGAGGACAGGCAGCTAACTTTCAACTGAGGTTCTTTCTTACGTGGGAAGGCACAGGGTGATCTCTGCTGGCCTTCTCTCCAGGCCTCTGGGTTCCAACAACTTTCCCAGAGTGATTTCTTTCTGCATCTCCAAAGGACTGGGCTGAGCTGCGAGTGCTGAGATGAGGTGTGCTGAGCTACTTGGGCTGTGCTGCATTGAGCTCTCTCATTTAAGCACCAGTCAATTAAATCAAATATGATTCATTGCAGCAGGCACGCCTCCTAGCTGACTGCAGATGTAATCAGTGACAGACGAGGTTCACATGCCATTGGCTCATGTCCACAGCAATAGACCTAGACACCTTCACCTGGCCAAGTTGACACCTGAACCTAATTACCACAGTTTGCTCGACATTATTAGCTCCTGAAACTCAAGAAAATCTCTGTCATATCAGGTGGTGACAAATTCAAGAAACAGACATCTCAGGTAAAAAATTCCCTAGTTAACATTTTTAAATATTAAAACGTACAGCATGCAACAAAGAAAAATAGATAAATGGAACCTCATCAAAATTAAAGACTTTTGAACCTCAAAGGACTTTTTCATGTAATTAAAACAACAACCTGGGCAGGCCATGGTGGTACAGTGGCAGAGTTCCTGCCTGCCATACTGGAGACCCAGCTTAGATTCTTGGTGATTGCCCATATAAAAATAACAACAACAACCTGCACAGTGGGAGAGAAAATTGGAACCACATGTAGGTAATGCTTTGGAATGGTATGTGTCCAGAAAATCTGTTTTTAAACTAATCTATTCCTGTGGTCATAAACCCATTGTAGCTAGGACCTTGTGATGAGCTTACTTTGAGGTAGTCCATAAGAGTGGCCCCAGTATTGTTGCTATATTTCCATACTAAAATGGCCTTATGAATTTGTATACTCTCTAGAATGTGTAAAAGTATGCTTTCTTAAAGAGGTAGTGAAACAAAATGTCTGCTTCATCTGCCACACATGTCCAGGTCCACCTGCATTCCAGACAAAAGAAATCAGCTACAAGCCAAAGCTTATAGCACTGTCCCTGTCCATTCCCATAGTAACTCCCACCATGCTTGCTTTCCTATATAATCTGGAGACAAAGGATATTCAGGGCTCAGACTTTGGATAGAGGTCCTCTGAGTCTGCCGTGGCAATAAAAAGCTTGTCCACTTCTCAGAGGCGCCAGTGCTTTCTTGTGTGGTGTTCAGAGTTTTTCCTTACTTTATTTTTGGTACATTGGCTTGGAAGCTCTGCACCCCAAGAGAGAGACACCCTTGTGTCCCCTCCTCTTCTCCAGGTAGGCCCGAGCCACAGACTGATCTCAGTCTCCCCTTGGTGTGCCCCAGAACCTCTTCCTCTGGTTTGGGGTCATTTGGTTGTAATGGGACATTGATTTCCCCGGATTCAGGAGGGACCTCAGCAGCCCTGAGAACTGAACCGGAGCTCCACCTGTTGGAGTGCAAGAATGGCTGTTCAATCAGCTATGGGGACTGACAGATCCTGCCTTTCAGGCAGAAGAGGAGACTGATCACCTCCTAAATCAGGTCGAGTACCCTTCGGACAGAGGAGAAACTGAAGGAGAAACCACTGGTAGTTAGGTACACTCTGGTTTTGGGAGGCAACGTAACTTGTCATGTTGTCGAGTGCCTGGTGTGTGAAAGTGTATGAGTAAGACATGGCTCTGTCCTGAAGCTCCAGCACTGTGTCACCCACGAAGTGAATTGGGTCCCAATCTGCAGTTCCATGGGTTCTTATGCGGCTCATAAGGCAGCCCTCTCAATCAAAAGAAAGAGAGTCTGGGTTGAAGATTTATGCCAACTCACCTCATGCCAAGAGGACCCTGAATTCCCGCAAGGGAAGTGGTCAGAGATAGGCAAAGTGATTGTCATCTTATTTATTCTACTCTTTTGTTGTCTTGTGCCCCGGGAGGATCACTGTGGGTGACACTGAAAGCAAAACCCCCTTAGCCTGCCTTCTTAAGAATTTTAAAAAAGGAATTTACTGGAAACTATGGCATGAAGATTAAGCTCCAAGAGTTGTGCAAATTTTGCCAATTGGACTGGCCCACTTTTGGAGTTGGATGGCTGTCCAAGGGGTCGTTCAGCCCGCAACTGATCCAAGCCATCTGGCAAGTTGTCACGGGACAGCCCAGCCACTCTGACCTATATAGTGACTCCTGGATCCAACTCATTTGAAATTCACCACCATGGCTAAAAGCTTGCATAGAAAGCCATGCTACAGTCCTGGTGGCCTGCACCAGCCTGGACATTCCACTCCCCAGAGCAGTTGCCACAAAGAAGTTAGCTCGAGCCGCCACTAAACTCCCGACCCCGAGATCTCCCCACTGCCGACAAAGAAAAACCTCTTCCCACCCTCGGGCCACCTAGATATAGGGACAGAGGGGCTGCCCTCCCCGCTGCTGACAGAGACTCTTTACCCTTGACTTCCTAAATCCTCTACCCCTCTGGTCCTTCCCGCTGCCCATGAAGACCTACCACCCCCACCTTATTTTTGCTCAGCTCTAGTTTCCCAACCCCTGCCTCAAGCCTGTGGTTCCAGAAGTGCGATCAGCTTCCCCCACACCCTCTACTGGAAACTCCATCTCATCAGGGACTCCAGCCAGCTGTCTGCTATTGCTTCCCATCTCTCCTGGACCCAGACTACCTGAACCCCCTCCAGAAATCCCACAAACCTGGAACCTCCAATCCTAAATTGGCAAAACCTGCAGCACCTCGGGAGCTCTACAGCTGCCCCTGCAAGAAACTCGAGGGCCAGTTTACTACGATCCAGACAGCCAGTTGCAGGGAGGCCAACCAAAGTTCGTCTACCAGCCTTTTTCAGCCTCTGACCTCATAAACTGGAAAAACCATGCTCCCTCCTACACTGAGAAGCCCCAGGCTATGACTGACTTACTCCGGCCAATTATAAAGACCCATTGGCCAATGTGGCAAGATTGCCACCAGCTCTGCATTACCCTCTTCAATGCAGAACAGTGGAGATGGATTTCACAAGCCACCCCGAAGTGGTTGGAAGAAAATGCTCCTACGGGGATGATGAATGCATCCCAATATGCTCAAAACTCCTTCCCAGATGCCAACCCATGATGAGACCCGAACACCGAAGCTGGCAGAAACAGTTTAAATCTCTGCCAAGATGCTCTCATTCAAGGCATGAAAAAGGGGGCCAGAAAAACAATTAATATGTTGAAAACCGCTGAAGTCCTACATAAGTCAGACAAAGCTACCAGTCAGTTCCACAATTGCCTCCATGAAGCCTTTAGACTGTACACTCCTTTTGACCCTGAGACACCAGAAAACCAAAGACTTGTTAACTCTGCATTTGTTGGGCAAGCCCAACCCAACATCCAGAGAAAGCTGCAGAAATTAGAAGGGTTTTCTGGAATGAATAAATCCCAGCTCCTTGAGGTAGCTACCGAAGTCTACATGAAACAAGACCAGAAGGCATGGAGAGAAGCAGACTACCAACTAAAGAAGAAAGCAGACCTGCTTGCTGCGGCACTCACCCAGGATACCAGGAAGCCCCCAGACTCAAAACCCGGAACCTTCAAGTGACCAGGGCTAGGAGATAAAACACCCACTTATTGGGGGCCATCTGGAAAATGCAGAAGAGCGGCTCCACTGGGAAGAAACCAGTATGCTTACTGTAAGGAAAAGGGACATTGGAAAGCAGAATGCCCCAAGAAGCGATGGGAAAAAGGTGACAAAGACCCCTCCAGCCATGGAGAACCCAGAGCCACTGATTTTGTAGGTCTAGCAGCCCTTGAAGACAACTCAGACTGAGACAGACCAGCCCCTTCACATGCAGCCCTGGGGAGCCCATGGTCTTGGTGATGAAAAGGGGCCAAAAGATGGACTTTATGGTAGACACAGGCGCAGAACATTCTGTTGTCGCACAACAAATTGGGCCAAAAACCAGCAGGCAAACCACCATCATTGGGGCCACTGGGTCTCAGCTCAACATTCCTTCTTAGCATCCCATAAATGTGTTCTAGGGTCCCGTGAACTTTCTCATCAATTTCTTTACCTTCCTGACTGCCCAGTACCCCAGCTGGGCTGAGATCTCCTGACAAAGCTCCAGACTCAAATAAGCTTCAATGCAGAAGGGAAATGTCTCCTGACACTAAAGAACCCAGAGAGAAAAATCATGGTGACCCTGACAACCCCCCAGATGGAAGAGTGACACCTCTTTCTTGCCAAAGAAGGCCAAAACTGGCCTGACCATTCACAGGTGCTAGGAGTTGATCTTTCTGTTTGGGCAGAAAACAGTCTACCAGGGCTAGCAAAGGCTGCCTCTCCGGTCCTCATAGAACTCCACCTGGGAGTTGCCCCAGGAGGTCTTAAACAATATCCAGTCCCCTGAGAAGCCAAGGTGGGAATTCAGGCACACATCAACCACTTAGCTTGTTCATGGTATACTATGGGAATGCCAGTCCCCATGGAACACTCCTCTGCTACTGGTACGAAAACCTGGCACCAGTAACTACCATCCTGTTCAAGACTTGTGGAGCATCAACAAAGTGACTGTTACCTTACATCCCATAGTACCAAACCCATGTACTCTCTTGAGCTTAATTCCTGCAACAGCATCATTTTTGTCCTGCCTTGACCTGAAAGATGCTTTCTTCTGCATTCATCTGGCACCAGTCAGCCAACCCATTTTGCCCTTGAATGGGAACATCTATGCACAGGAAAGAAAACAATTCACCTGGATGCACCTGCCTCAAGAGTTCAAGAATTCTCCCACTATATTTAGCCAAACCCTAGGAAAGGATTTGCAAGAATTTCACGACAAAAGCTATAATAGCTTTTTGCTCCAATATATGGATGATCTGCTCTTAGCCAGCAACACCTCACAAGGCTGTCTAGAAGTAACGAAGGCACTCCTGAGGAGATCATCAGACTCCAAGCCTTGCTTCAGTCACTCCAAAGCTGACTGATCCATGCACAGCTGAAGATTGAGGAATCCCCGCATGGGCACCCTGGCCTGCCAGGTCTGTGGCCTGACTTTCCTTATCCTCATCTCTGTGTTTGTTTTTCATTGTTTATATCAGCTCCCCTAGAAGTAGACCACCTACAATTCTTTCCAGAAACTAAGTTTACTTTAATTTGGTGGCATCATCCATATCCGGGTAACTCCTCCTTTCCTATATAAGTTGCAAAATGCTGTTTTTGTTCCTAATCTTTCTTGCCCTATCCCATTGCCCCTTCGGGATCACCACCCCAGACTCCTGCCATGAGTGCTGGATCAGAGACACAATCATCTTCACCGTAGTATTCCATACCCATTACACTGGCCAAGGTGTCCCCAAGGGCTTCATACCTACAATCAGACCATACTCAATCTCTGACACTGGGGAAGACCATCACTACATCTGCCACAACCCTAACAAGCCCAAGAACAAAACTGTGGTAGAGTTAAAATCCTGAGTAGGGGGAAAAGAAATAATAATAAGCAGAACCACTGCTCCAAAAGCCAACAAGCAGTGTCTCTACTCTTCAACATTTCTATTGCTTGCCCTGCCATTGGCCTGGCTACATGCTGTGTGTTATAATAATAGGCAGTCCCTGAGGTACCCTCCTACAGAAAGACTAAGTACCACTCGTTTCTGTGTGCTATACCAAATAGAAAATCCCTGAGATACCCTCCTACAAGGAACATCAAGTACCCCCAGTTTCAGGACAGGGCATTGCAATCTCGCCAATCTTACCATTTTAAATATTCATGATACACAATAGGGAAAAGAAGTCCAGGTGCTCTTTGGAGTAAAGTGGCCCCCTAAAGCCATCATTGGCCCCACCCTATATATAAAAAGAACCATGAATTCTTACAATCAAGAAAAATTCCAGGTATTCCATTCCTTCTATAAGGAAATGCAAAAACAACCCCCAGCCATTCCCATAAGCACTCAAAATCTGTTCTTTCAACTAGCAGAACCGGTAGCCTCCTCCCTAAGTGTTTCCTCCTGCTATGTCTGTGGAGGAATAAATATGGGGGACTAATGGCCATGGCAAGCAAGAGAATGAATGTTAACAGAAAAAGTAAATGTAATCTTTCTTGCTCTATCCCTTTGCCCCTTCAGGATCACCACCCCAGACTCCTGCCACAAGTCCCTGTGGGCCTCCCAGCCTGGACCCAGCAGATGGGACCTGACAACTTCCATAATTGGAAGAAATTGCATAGCTAGATGGGGTGGCAGCTTCCCAGTCCCACTTGGGAGCCTCGTCTGTCTGGAGCAATGGTATAATCAGAATATAGATGCCACCTTATGGTGGGGATCAGATGAAAATCACACAGCTCCCAACCCATCACCATTAGCCTCCTTCCCCTCCCTAAAGGGTTTCTGGAGAGATACTTCAGCCCCAGGCCTTTGGAAAGCCCCTGGGGAGTGTACTGGACCTGTGGCCAGACAGCCTATTCTGAATCACACACAGTAATTCAGGGTGGGCAGGAGTCTGTGCACTAGGAACTATCTGCCCTTCCTTCTTCCTGATCTCCCTAAAACAAGGGGAACTACTAGGATACCCAGTTTATGAATCAGAAAATAACCAGGTGCAAAAGAGAGGCATACAAATAGGGAACTGGAAAGACAATGAGTGGCCCCCTGAGCGCATCATCCAGTATTACAGTCCAGCAACATGGGCAGAAGACATGTCATGGGGTATGAAACCTCCATTTACATGTTAAACCACTTCATTCGGCTCCAGGCAGTGGTAGAACTAATCACAGATGAAACTGCACATGCTTTAAACCTGTTGGCACAGCAACAAACCAAATTTACAACAGCCATCTACCAAAAATGATTGGCTCTTGACTATCTGTTAGCAGAGGAAGGAGGAGTATGTGGAAAATTCAACCTTTTCAACTGTTGCCTGCAGTTAGATGACCATGGAAAAATAACAGAAGAAATCACCAATAACATGAGAACTCTAGCCCATGTCCCAGTTCAAACCTGAAATGACTGGGACCCCAAAAACCTATTCAGAGGGTAGTTCTCAACTTTTACAGGGTTCAGAATTGATATTGGAAGTGTTTTAGTGCAGCTTAGTATATGTCTTATATGTCTTAGCCTCCGTTGCCTCCTCCCTTGCATACTGAAAAGTACAGTTGATAAAGATAGTTCAAAAGCCTTGGTGCTTTCTTGTGTGGTGTTCAGAGTTTTCCCTACTTCAACTTCAGCTAAGGCATGGCTCAGGGTGGGTTTTAATCCTCTTACTAGAGCATGTTATAAAAGAATGAAACTCAGACAAAGAGAGAAAAGCCATGGAAGGAAGAAGCTGAAAGCAATGAAACCTGGAAGAGGAGAAAGAGGCCTGCTGATGCCACCACATGCCTTGCCATGTGGCAGAAGAGTCAAGGATCACTGGCAGCCAGTCTTTGGGAAGAAAGCATCACCTTGATGATGACTTTATTTGGACATTTTTCTCAGCCTCAAAAACTGTAAGCATGTAAGCTAATACAGTCTCATTGTTAAAAGCCAACCCATTTTATGGTATCCACTTTTAGCAGGCTAGGAAACTTAATCATCACATTTCTGAAAAGGTTTAATAACTGCAATATTATAAAGAAATCTCTCAACTCAACAAAAAGACAAAGGAAAAACAATTAAAAATGGGCAAAAGTGTTGAATAGACATTTCTCCAAAGAAGCTATACAAATGGTCAAAAAGCACATAGAAAGATGCTTAGCACCATTAGCCATTAGGGAAATGCAAATCAAAACCACCATGAGATACCATTTCACACCCAGTAGAATGGCTACTATTAAAAAAATTGAAAATTGCAAGTGTTGGAGACAATATGGAGAAATAGGAACACTCATTGCTGGTGGGAATGTCAAATGGTCCAGCTGCTGTGGAAGACAGTTTGGCAGCTCCTCAGAAAGTTAAATAAAGAATTGCCATCTCACTTCTAGGTATATACCCAAAAGAAGTTAAAACAAGGACTCAAGCAGCTATCTGCAGACTGATGTTCATAGTGACATTATTCACAATTGTCAAAAGATGGAAGAAACCCAACTGTCTGTCACCCTGTGCCTGGATAAACCAAATATGGTATATACACACAAGGGAATAGTTTTCAATCATAAAAAGGAATGAAGTCCCGATACATGTGACAATATGGTTGGACCCTGAAGTCATCATATTGAGTGAAATAAACCCAACACAAAAGGACAAAAATATTGTATGATCTTATTGGTATGAAATAATTAAAATAAGCAACTCAGAGTCAGAATCTAGAAGACAGGGTTACCAGGCAATTAGATGGTAGTAGGGAATAGGCGCCATGGCTAAAAAGGAACAGAGTTTCTATCTGGGAGGATGGAAAGTTATAGTAATGGGTGGGGATGATGGTAGCACAATGTTCTGACCATAATTAACAGCACTGAATTACTGTGATTAAAAGGGGAAACTTTAGGTTGTTTATATTTTACTAGAATAAAAATTTTTTAAAACTCCATAGAACTGCACAATACAAACAGTGAACCTAGGTTAAACCATGGGTCAATAGGACAATTATAAAAATGTGCTTTCATCAATTGTACAAAAATGGTACTAAATCAATGCAAGGTGTCAATAGGGTGGTATATGGGAACCCTGTATTTTATGCATGATTTTTCTCCAAACCCCCAGCTTCTCTAATAAAAAAAAAGAAATTATGATTCAATAGGAGATACAAATACAGATAATTATAATACCCAATAGGTTATGTATGTTAAGCACCACTGAAGAGATGTTGGCATAGGGAAGTCTTGGGGAGAGAAAACTCACTTCTGTCTAAACGGGGAGGAAAAACCAAGGAAGTGGAATATCAGGAATGACTTCCGAGAAGAAAATACCTGAAACTCTCAAAAGTAAAATTTTGTTCATAATATTAAACATCACATGTTATAAACCATGATGGATTTTTATCTAAGATGATTTTCAGTTTTTCCCTCTCCCCACTTAGGAGAGGTGAAAAATGAATTTATAAACATATGTGCTCTTAAAGAACTTAGAACTTCTGTTAAGCCTAATTTTCACAAAGCTTCTTTAATTCAGCCAGAGAAAAACTTAGCCCATCCAAGCAAGAGACATTGTCACCTTCAGGACCACTGAGCTAAAGCAGCTGCGATGTGTCTGCTGTGAATAGGGAAGACAGTGTGGGTGTTTGATTTTAACACCAGTAGTTCCTTTCAGCAAATGTTACATTCTTGGCTGTTTTATGTTTCTTATGCCAGTTTTACACTTAAAGAGGATAACAAAGAAAGTCAAAATCCCATATATCTCTATTAATCTTTGATTCAAACAATACCCAGAGAATCAGGACATCAGATGTGAAAGCTTCCCCCACCACCGCCACCCCAAGAACTTCAAATCCTTTTATGCCCCAAATGGGAAGAAAAGATAACGGATCCAGAATTATCAGGTTTATATGTGCTAGCATTTTTATCTCGTTCTACTATTACATATTTGTAAGCATAGCACCAGTTTGTTCAGAAGTACCAACACACTGAATTTAAGAGCTCTCTCAACTAGAGGTATCTGAACAGAAAAGTTACTGCTTACAAGAGTAGTGCAAATGCATCTTTCACGCCTCTAGAAATTCATAACCTTCCAGCAACAAGTGCTGGTAAGACAGTAATGGAAAGAATAGCAACCTATAAGCACCTTGAGGCTGTAACTGGAGTTTGTCCTTCGGTGCTGATGGTTAATATGAAACACGGTCTCACTTGTACTTTCCAGGGTCCTGTGCAGAGTTGGTTTTCTTAACAACTGTACAAACGTCCTAACAATTGTACAAACCCAACCCTCCAACTTCAACAAATCACTTTCCATTTGCAAACAGTTGTCTGAGGATGAGTGGTTTCTACCAACAGAGGATGCCAGCATTATTTCCATTTTGACTGATGATGCCCCACACGTGAATATTTTATCAAATAAAAGTTTGCAATGGCATATAAACATAAAACTGTTAAAGATAGGAAATTTTCCCATTATAAATAAACATTAAGAGCTTTTATCAAGTATAAAATAATATCTCCTGCTCGGATCATTTTTCTAGGTAATTAGGATATTCAAATCAAAGAAGAAAGATTTCTTAGGGGAATGCTTTGAGGATATCTGCAGTCCTGTGTGTCACTTACCCACAAGTGTCTTTCAGAGCAAGGACAGGGAGAGGTGCTATACAGACGACCACAAAGCTCAAAACAAACTGATTTGGTTTGTCAAACCCTTCTCTAAGCCAGCCTCATGTTTGTCATTTCTTGCTGATTCAGAATCATTTCACAGTTTACTCCTCAGCTCAGGATGTCCTTCTGTAAGAACCCTGATTTCCAGAGCCAAGGGGTTAATTCTCATGTGTTTTACGTGAACTCAAGGGGTTAACTATTAAGCAGGTAGTGTACATTTCATTTCCAGGAGGAGACAGGCATCTCCCTGCATGGCCCACAGGGATGATGGAAGGCAGAAGAAATATCTGATCTCCACTTCACTGCTGTTGAAGTGAATATCCGGAATGGACGTTCTACAGCAGTCTAATGAGACAACAACAGCTCACAACGGAAATTTGAAATATTTTGAGTTGCTATGGAAGAAGAGATTCAACCTGCTTTTATTTTCTCATTTCAGAGCTTTTATACCATTTCTCCAAATATGAAATGTTCTTGTCTCCTTGACCACTCCTTTTTTTATGATGTATGTTACTCAATGCATTGTAACCATTTCAGCTGGGAATAAGCCCACTGGATTTGGCTTCTGTCCACAAACACTGTCCATAGAAACTTGTTTCCACTCCTGTGCCCTTTACATTCTTACCGCCTCGTGGAAATGGCCTGGCACACCCCAAGGCGCAGACCGCAGGAACCGCCATACACACCCACGCATGTCATTCGGTTGCTCTCCTATAATTCATTCCGACTTGAAAATCAGGCTTCCGCCACAGTTTAGAACCAAACACACAACATCGCTGTGATAGAAGTAAGGTCTCTAGGTGAGGAAATACCACTCAATTTTTATTGAAACCCTTTACTGGGTAGAATCTAGCCTCTTTGATTTAGGCTGTCTTTCAGGTCAATGCCTGTGAAAACATCTGGCCTATTTTTATGATTTACCTATTCCACGGGTTAGCAAAAGTGTCTGTCCTTCATATATGACAATCCGAAACTTTTCATCAAATATCCCAAAAATCTTTTTGAACCCCCAAAATGTGCCCCAAAATCCAATACAATGCTTATTATCTCAGATTTCACTCCACCTTCCTTGGAGTAAATTCTCCTTTCTCAGCACCCTATTCCCTACCCCTTCCATATGCAAAGACCAAGAAATAGCTCATATTAAATTCTAAGATCTGTAAAACAAAAAATAAAAGAAAGAAAATTAAAAAAATTAAAAAACTCAAACTCAATGTATTTCTATTGGTTATATATATATATATAAACCAGCACAAAAATTCTCCCCATAAGTGAAGCCTCAGGAAAAGAAAGAAAACTTGAAACAAAATGACCCTCCCTCTCTACCAAGGTCTTTTTTAAGAGCCCCTGCTCTGTGAGCAGTGCAAACCCATGATTCTCACCGGCTGCCAGAGAAACATACAGTATTCTAAGTTTCAACGTGGTGTAATTTCTTTAAGAAATGATAGAAGAATGAGCTATGAATAGCAAATAAATATTATTTTAGGAACTTCAGGGCCTCATGGGATCGTGATTTGACCAAGAGCTCGGTTTTTAAATAGGAAGGCTGCGCACATGGCGCCTTCAAGATGTAATCCTCCTGCCGTTAGCTGTCTGTGGCCTCCCGCTAAGACACCAGGGAGCAAAACCACTACCGCATTGTGAGATGAGGCCTGAAAGAATGAAAACCAGTTCTGAGTGTCATAGGTTACCTGTCCTGTTAATGCCGACCCTGAAGACTGACGGTATCTATGTCTGAAAGCCTTTCTTTCCGGGGTCATTTCTGTCTCTCTGCCGACTGTTCTGGCCCTCTTCTTCCTTGGGTGAAGAGAGCTGGGACAATGGGGCAGAATTCTATGTTCCTCCCTCTTTCTCCTTCCCCTAGTCTCTTCCTTGTGGTTTCTGTCCATCAATTTCTCTCCCCCAGGTCTCTTTTTTCTTCTATCCCACTTACCCTGTCCCACATCCTCACTGTGATATTTCAATTCAGGTTTTCTTGTTTTGCAGGAAACAGAACTGATTTTACAGTCCTGGAAAGGAGAGAACACAGCTGCTGGGCAAGGAGTTCTCTGGGAGCGAATCACTATTGTTCCCAGTGGTTTTATTTGTCTTCTTTACAGGTCTCCCTGCTGCCCACAAAAGTGCCAAACTCCTGATAAATGGGACAGTGAGGTGTCACATTTTTCCCTTCTAAACGCAGAGTAAACACTCACAGCCTTGCTCCGCTGCACTGAAAAATGTAACTATAACTACGCACTGGAAACTCCGTGAAGAATTCCTTTCTAGGCTTAGCCCCTGAGTAGCTTCCACACGGTTAGACAAGCACTTTGAAGGAAGAGTACTTACCCTGATCAAATGATTTCACATAAGAAAAGTCTGGATCTGCAACTCCCTTCCCAGGATCGGGACTGCACGAATGCTAGAGCCCACACCCGTGATTGACGCTTCCAGAGAACAAAGCGGGCAGCCCTTCCCAGTGAGGCTGGGTCCCACACCTCCTTCTATTCCCAGGGGCTAGCACAGCACAGCAGAAAGTGTGCACTGGGACCGAGGAGGCCTAGATTTTATGCTGGACATCTAGAATCCTAGTCCATCCTTTCTCTTCCCAAACTTTCATTAGTTCCGGAAAATAATAGAAGTTCTCCTACAGGTTTCCATCAATCAGTACTATCAAGAATACAAGCCCTCCACACCTGGATTCATGCACACCTCTAACCATGTGCTCATAGCAGGAGTTGCCTCGCTAAAGCCCATCGGCCACTGGACACACCCCCTGGATTTGTAAATAAAGTTTTATTGGAACACAGCCACAGCCGTTTGCTTCTACAATGTCTCTAGCTACTTTCATGGTGCAATGGCAGAGCTGAGTAGTGGATACAGAGACAGCACAGTCCTTTATAAAAACAACAATACCTGCTCTAGACAATAGGAACATCTGGTGATTATACAAATAATTGCTATCACTCTCTAAATATTTACTATGGGACAGCACTAGATGCTTTCTGTGGTTTCTATGAATTTAATTATCACAAAAACCTTATCTTAGGCCTTTTATGATCACTATTTTAAAGAAGAAATTAGGTATCTTGCAACAAGTACCAGAATCAAAACCAGGCCATCTGATTCCAGGGCCTCACCAGGAATCACGCCCTCTCACTGCCTCGAGATCTGAGGATACTAATGCCCTGCCAGGCAAGAAACAGAACAGCAGTAGGACAGAGAGCAAGACAAAACAAGACATGCCTCTGAAAAAGCTAAGGAAATGATGCATAGCTAAGGCTGCAAACCACTCTTCTAGAGGCAGATACCTGAGCCAAGCTGGCCCAATCTGATTTTGTCTCCTTGGAATTTGAAATTTGGAATGGAAATAGCTAGAAACTGAATGTTGCTGGTGCTGAGCCATGCTGATGACAGCAGTCTAGAGAAAGGACATATACATTCTCTAGCTGAAGTCTCTGCATTTACCTTGATCCTTACTCTTCCCACGTCTTGGCCATTTAATTCTCTCTCAGATTCTGTGAGATACCTCAGTGTTCTTCCATCTATCCATCCATCTGTCCATCCGTCCATCCTTCCTTCCATCCATCCATCCATCCAATCACTCACTGAACATTTATCCAGTAACTAGATATTGCTCTCTCTTTCCTGGGTTCCATTGTCAGACATCTATGAAAGTGATTGAAAAGTTTGTCTTGAGTAAAATTTTACCCAACTCTTGTAAAAAAATTGCCCTACCTCTTGTTCTTGATTAACTTAATCCCATCTCATTATTCTTACCTGAAGAGCTTTTAAAATTTGCCACCCCCTGAGCCTCACCTAAGAGCAATTAAAACAGTCTCTGGGGGTGAAGACTTGAGTAGAATTCCATAGTTATTTCAGCAATTGTGGGAAGCAATGTTTTCTCTCTCTTCTCATAGTCCCACTTGAGGCTGGCAACTACCTTACAAAGCCAACTGAAAACACTCAAGGGAATAACAAAGCTAGAACCACACTGATTGTGGCCTTTTCTGGTACAGGAACTGATAAAATCCTCATTATTATTTAAACTAACTTCTATTAGGCCTTTTCTCACTTACAAACTGTAGCACGCTAACCAGCCACATCCTGATCCCCAGGAATGAACACCACACTAACCTGCATCATTACTATGAAATCAGGTCCAGTTAGTTTATCAGCATATTCCGAGTGTCCACTCTATAATGAGACTTGCCCCGAGTGCTGTAGGACTGATAATAACTGTTAGACTCCTGCTGTCCTTAAAAAGCTTATAAAATAATTTTTTTTAAACTCTGACCTATGTAATCCAGAAGAAACAGAACATGGGTTAGTATGCTAATAATATACTTCCTTTCTTGAGTGGGCTCCTTTTTTAAGAAATGGATTTTCAAATAAAGATACAGAACCTCTGTTTGGGGAAAATTCTTAAGAATGGTAATCTTGAACATTGGCTTGAAGTTTGGCTTCCTTATGTGGAAAGGAAACTGCTCTAGTTTGCTAGCTGCCAGAATGCAATATACCAGAAATGGAATGGCTTCTAAAAGGGGAAATTTAATGAGTTGCTAGTATACAGTTCTAAGGCTGAGAAAATGTCCCAATTAAAACAAGTCTATAGAAATGTCCAATCTAAGGCATCCAGGGAAAGATACCTTGGTTCAAGAAGGCCGGTGAAGTTCAGGGTTTCTCTCTCAAGTGAGAAGGCACATGGTGAACAAAGTCAGGGTTTCTCTCTCATCATGGCAAACACGGCATCATCTGCTAGCTTTCTCTCCTGGCTTCCTGTTTCACAAAGCTCCCCGAGAGGCGTTTTCCTTCTTCATCTCCAAGGGTCACTGGCTGGTTCTCTCTGCTTTTAGTGGCTATATCATTCTTCTCTGCTCTCTCTG